>JASAMZ010010824.1:0-37500 GCA_030248115.1 Linhomoeus sp. GSCO2_2
GCAGCGTCCACTAACGCACCAGGAGCCGCAGACCCGCAAGGTACTGGTCGGCTTGGTCGCCAGTGTAATCGAACTTGGCGGCGTCGATAAAACGCAGGGTGGTTGGCGAGCGCCCACGGTAACCACTTCTAAGACCGCCAGGTTGACGCTTAAGGGCGGTCGCTTTCTCGTTAGGTACGCCAGTGACGCTAGCCGCCTCCTTGCCCTTAACCCTTCTTGTCGTTTTCCTTTTGCCATCCATCCTTTCAGCAATACGTAACTGAACGAAGTACCACATAATATTTGATTGATTTATTTTCACTTCACGTTGGGTATATTCTCTTTTTCTCGCTTTGGTTTGGTTTAGTTTAGTTTAGTTTAGTTTAATTTAATTTGCTTCAATCTACCTTAACTTTAATTTAATTTAATTTAATCTAATTCAATCAATTAAAATCAATTTATTTTGATTTAATTTAACACTAATTCAATTTAATTGAATTTAATTAATTTAATTTATTTGATTTGATTTAACTTAAACTTGACTAGACAATTTAATTTAATTTAATTTAATTTAAAATTTAATTTAATTTAATTTAAATTTAATTTAGAATTTAATTTAATTCTAATTTAATTTAATTTAATTTTAAATTAATTTAATTTAATTTAATTTAATTTTGCAATTTAATTTAATTTAATTTCATTTCCTCTTAATTTAATTTAAGTTTAAATTACTTTAATTTAATTAATCAACTTGCCTTTCACTCTCATTTTGTTCTCAGAATTATATTTATCTTTTTCACTACTTTGCTTAACGCCCACACTCTTCCTGCTCTTCATTCCAGTGTCCCTTCCTACATTTCTTGATTTCGGCTCAGGTCCCTTATTCGTCCATGACGGCGTCGGACACTGCCGTCATGGACGAGACTAAAGGGGAGTACCCCTGAGCGAAAAATGACAATGTAGGGAAGGGCACTGGACCCAAAAAAAAAGAGCAGACAAAGCTGTCGTTAACTAAGAAAGATAGTGGAAAAAAAAAATATAAAAAATATAAAAAACACCACAAAAAAAAAATAAACAAAAAATAGATACAAAAGCAAGTTGAATTAAATTAAATTCAAATTAAATATAAATTAAATTAAATTAAACTAAATTAAATTAAATTAAATTAAATTAAATTAAATTAAATTAAATTAAATTAAATTAAATTAAATTAAATTAAATTAAATATAAAATTAAATTAAATTAAATTAAATTAAATTAAATTAAATTAAATTAAATTAATTAAATTAAATTAAATTAAATTGTATTGAGTTAAGTTAAATCAAATCAAATAAATTAAATTAAATTAAATTAATTAAATTGAATTAAAGTGTTAAATTAAAATTAATATAATTGAATTTAATTGAATTGAATTAGATTAAAATTAAATTAAATTAAAGTTAAGGTAGATTGAAGCAAATTAAATTAAACTAAACTAAACTAAACTAAACCAAAACAAAGCAAAGTAAAGAGAATATACCCAACATGAAAATAAAATAAATGGATCAAATACAATGAGAATGCAAAAAACTAATAATAAGACGCTATTAAACAAAGAAGTACATCAATAAAAAAATAAAATAGAATAAATAAAACATAATAAATAAAATAAAATAGAATAAAATAAAATAAAATAAAATAAAATAAGAAAATAAAATAATACCGATTAGAATAAAACTAAACTAAAGAAAAGAAAACATATGAAAAGCAAATAGGAAATAATAATGTAAAGCAAAAATGAAATAAATAGAATACACAACAACAAAACAAAACAAGATAGAGCTAAATAAATCATCTCAAAATAGATTATATTATATTGGATTAAATTAATCCAGGCACGGATCTCGGATTTTTTTGGGAGGGGGGGGGTGGGTGTTGGTGCGCGCCACACCTGTGCAGACAACAAAGAGGACGCCGGGCCGGTCGTCGGGCGCACCATAAGCTGGTTTGCCTTGTCTGTGTGAGATACAGCATAACGGGACAGGAGATTTAGAGGTCGCCCATCCTCCTCCCGTCGTCCGCGGCCGCGCGGCGCTGCGTGTGTTGCGGCATTCGCGTCTTCCCTCGTGTAATAAGACGCCGCTCTACGTGTCCGGCTCCGTATCTGCCTTGTGTATCATTGCACCGGTGGCGGGGAGCACACAGCAGCACGACAGCGTGTCCCGAATGGAAGGAACAGAGGGCAACGGGAGCTGGCGAGAACAGAAATTCTCAGCCACCCCGGTGGCCGTAGGGGGACAGAAGTGTGCCCTTCCGTCCCGCGCTGCTGGGCAGGTACGATACACAACATGAGGAGACATATGTCTCTCTCCTCTCTCCCCTTCGCTGGCCACTGAGCGGAGGGGGAATGTTGTGTCGCTCACCCACTGCAGTATTCTCCTCCCGGCCTAGTGCAGCCGCCGGACCACGACGTTCTCCGAGAGCTCACGGCGAGGAGGGGCTCCGTTTAGCAAATCCCTCGCCGTCGTCGCCGCCTTTGCTTGCTTGCTCACACACCTCACCTCCCCTCCCTCTCCCTCCCTTTGAAAGGAAACGTCGCTTCTCCTTCTCCCTTCCTCCCTCGCGGTGCCCCAAAAGCCATTCCCAAACCCCACCTCAGCCGCGGTTCTGTCGTGTCGCACAGCGCTGACACATACCTCTTCTTTGTTAGCTTGTGGGGACTAAAAGCTGGCCCAATGTCAAATTATCGCGGCTCACAATCTCCTGTGAGCCATTCGACCCTCTCAGCGCAGCGGTTCCCACAGCGCCGCCCTAGTAGCACTATACACCTGCTAGGTGTACTGCTATAGCTATAAGAATAAGGTGCCTATGAAACGCGAGGAATGCTCGCGGAATTCTATGCGAGACTTGCCGTCCCCATCATGGTGTATAGTAGTTTTGACGTTTTGTAGAGCCATTCTATTTATTGGACACTCGGGGTGGCGCCGCTGGACCGTTCAGAATGTCATAACATACAGGGTGTCCCACTGTGGGCGTTGACGATTTCCCGCGCGCTGCTGCGTCCCACTCGTGAAAATTTTACATATTGACCAAGTGTAACTTAGTACATCTGCAAAATATCATCGACCTACACCTACCCACGCATTACCCCGGCCCCAAAACGCAGAAGAAGTTTAATTTCTATGGCTCGTCGGCTTGCTGGCAGCCACAAAGTTGGCTTTACGTGCAGCTAATTTGGCGGGACTTGTACCATCACAAGGAAGATAAGTTAAGCTTTTAAAACGGTCTCTAAACGAACATCGTAGCTTGTAACACGCTGTCAAAAATACATTCAAAACTTGCCTGCAAACCCATAATCAAGCACCGCGCAGCGGCTCGGTGGCGCTGCAGCTGCAGGGTCTCCTCCACGAGGGCCAGGGGACTCGACCAATTATTCGTTTTGGGGTCGGATAATCATTGGATGGCTAGAGCTGGAAAATGTTTCACGTAAGATAGAATGGTAGTGCCTAAAATATCAACCGCAATTAGATCGAGGTTAGGTCAACTGAGCAGTCTCCCAAATTGTGGTTCACGCAGACTACACATATTCCCACAAGAACGATTCGCGCCATATGGTTTGCTGGCTGTGACGGACTATGCAATCTCCAATTCTTGAAAGTCAGTGACAGAATTGCCCCAAATACAGGGTGTCTCACGGTGGGTGTTTCAACTTTAATGAGCTCCCGCTCGCCGCTGCGTTGACCGATTTTGCTGAAATTTTGTACATACGTACCACTCAGTATAACTTAGATATCTGTAAAACATCAGCGCCCTACAATGATTATCCGACCCCAAAACGAATAATTGGTCAAGCACCCTGGCCCTCGTGGAGGAGACCCTGCAGCTGCAGCACCACGAGCAGCTGGCGGTGCTTGATTATGGGTTTGCAGGCAAGTTTTGAATCGATTTTTTGACAGCGTGTTACAAGCTACGATGTTCGTTCCAAGACCGTTTAAAAGCTTAACTTATCTTCCTTGTGATGGTACAAGTCCCACCAAATTAGCTGCACGTAAGCCAACTTTGTGGCTGCCACAAGCCGACGAGCCATAGAAATTGACTTCTTCTGCGTTTTGGGGCCAGATTCATGCGTGGGTCAGTGTAGGTCGATGATATTTTGCAGATGTCTAAGTTACACTTGGTAGAACTTGTGTGTAAAATTTTAGCAAGATCAGTCAACGCAGCAGCGCGCGGGAAATCGTCAAAGTTGAAACACCCACCGTGGGACACCCTGTATGTTATGACGTCTGAGGAACGGGTCCACGGCACCACCCGAGATGTCCAACTTGATAGAATGGCTCTACAGAAGCGTTCAACCTACCTATACACCATGAATAGGACAGGCAATGCTCGCATAGAATTCCGCGAGCGTCTCGCGTTTCAGAGAGCACGACGGCGCCACTTCCAGTTCTATAGCTATAGCAGTACACCTAGCAGATATATAGTGCTACTTAGGGGCGGCGCTGTGGGAACCGCTCGCTTCGAGAGGGTCGAATGACTCACACAGGAGATTGTCAAGCCGCGATAATTTGACATTGGGCCAGCTTTTGAGTCCCCACAAGCTAACAAAGAAGAGGTATGTGTCAGCGCTGTGCGACACGACAGAACCGCCGGCTGACTGAGTTTGGGAATGGCTTTTGGGCACGCGAGCGGAGGAAGGTAGAAGAAGCGACGTTTCCTTTCAAAGGGAGGGAGGGGAGGGAGGGTGAGAGTGTGTGAGAGCAAGCAAGCAAAGGCGGCGACGACGGCGACCAGAGAAGTCCATTTGCTAAACAACTCCTCCTCGGCCATAAGCTCTCGAGAACGTCAGTCGCCCGTCCGGCGGCTGGCACTCGGCAAGCAGAGGACTTTTGCTGCGGTGGTGGTGACACAACATTCCCCCTCCGCTCAGTGGCCAGCAGAAGGGAGAGAGAGGGAGAGAGAGCTATATGTCTCCTCATGTTGTGTATGCGTACCTGCCGGCCGGCCAGCGGACGGAGGCACACTTCCTGCCTACACCACAGGGGGGTGGCTCGATTTTCTGTTCTCGCCAGCTCCCGTTGCCCTCTGTTCCTTTTCCATTCGGGACACGCTGCTATGCTGCTGTGTGTCTCCCGCCACCGGCTGCAATGATACACAAGGGCAGAGAGTATGGAAGGGACCGGACACACATAGAGCGGCGTCCTTTCATTACACGAGGGAAGACACAATGCCGCAACACACGCACGCACACACACGAGGACAACAGGAGGAGGATGGGCGAACAACATGCTCTGATGTCTGTCCGTCTGTCTGTCTGTCACACAGACAAGGCAAGCAAACCAGCTTCGAATGGGATGCGCCGACGACCGGTCGGCGGTGCTGTTTTGTTGTTGTGTGCAGCAGGTGCCTAGCGACCGCCAACACCCACCCCCCCCCCCCCCCCCCCCCCCCCAATGAAATGGATTGGAAAAGCGCCACCACGACGCCAGGTAATAGGGGTTCCGTCCAATTTTGAAGAGAATAAGGCTGTGGAGTAATAACGCATAAAAAGATGTTTCACAGAGGATATATTTAGGGAAAGCGTCAAATGTAATCCTGTTGGGTTATTCCCTACTACCCTTCAATCATCCAGCCGGCGGGGTGCCTGATAGGAGTTCGGTGTATATCGCTGGCTGGAGCATAAACTTTATTTTAAATCTATAAGGCTTAGCAGGATTAGAAGGAAAGGGGGTTAACTGAGTACGTCTGGCAACAGCTGAACCACACAAGTGTCTCAATCCTTAATGCTTTTAGAACTTCTCAACGTATGAGATCAGCAGCTATTCACTACACAAATCAGCGGAAGAGGGTTCTCTGGTAAGCATTATGTATGTGGAAACTGGACTGGACAGGGCAGGCAGTATTGTTCGTGACTTACCCGACCAAATGTCCATCAAACAACGCATTTACTCTACCGCACTTAAACCGCCTCTGAAGCATTTCTTGCAGTCAGCAGTGCAAAAGTGGCGTCAGTCAAAACAAATTCCTAGACGTTGCAGCCAGCAGTCTGTCCATCCACAACACCAGCCAACATAAGTTTGAAGAACGCCGCCCGCCGTCGGACTTTCGATTCGGTCAGCAGCACCAAAGACGGCGACGACGGAAGGGACTGGCGACAAATGACCGCGCCGATGATGCCAATCTCCCTTCCACACAGGGCAAAGAGTCTGCGGCTGCTACCGCTCGACTACAACCTCCTTCCTTCCACCAGTGACAGTGCGGACGCTCTCTGTCCTAAGAAGTAGCAGCCTAGCAGCCTTGCGCAGCGCAGAGCGGGCTGTCGGCAAAGACGCGCGCGATCGCGCCACCAAAGAGCGCGTGAAGACGAAGGGAGGGAGGAGAGTCGCCGGCGTCGCCGGCGCCCGGCGGTTCAAAATATCCCATACCTACCAGCACAGCGCGCCGTCTCAATTGACGCGCCGCCCTCGGGTCGGCGCCGTGCGCGCGAGGTGTCGAACCTTCTCTCGCCATCCTTCTTCGTTGCGCGCCGGGCGATGATGATTGCCTGCGAGTAGAGTCGAGTCGAGGTAGAAGCGCCTCGCGCGGCGAATCGGCGGCAGAAGCGAAACTGGGTCGAGTCTCGAGCGCCGGGCGGCCGGAGTCGCGAACGTTTTTGTCGCCGGGTAATCCCCCGACAACTGGTGTGGGAGAGAAATCGCTCAATCGGCGAAAATCTTCTGAACGCGCGCTTGAGACGCACGGGCGAGTAGCGAGAGCGACAGGTGAAAGTGCGTCGTATTCGGTAGCACGAACGTCCACCATTTATCACAGGTACTGCGGGAGAAACTGCAAGAATGATGTACGAACGAAGCACCACAAATGTTTGTGAACAGAGTTACGTATACGCACGCCGACCAGACATGTGAGAGACACGGTTGCACAATCGCGCCAAGAGATTCAAGACGCGACTTCACAATATAATCCGCTACCGTCAGTACCGACCAACCCAGCACCTACAACGCTGAGATCAGCTCCAGTTTGTGAATACCTTGCCATGGGCAGCAACAGCAACCATTACACTGAACTGAACTGCACATAAATGTAGTTAATCAATTACAACGCAACACACAACGATGATCACACCAACCAAACATCCAGAATCAAGCTCAGTTTATTGAGATCAAAAGTCAAGACTCTCAATCAAACGCCATTCCCATAGGCGAACATGTTGTGCGCCGCCGCCGCCGGCGCCATGCGAAGCGCCAGACTCTTCTGGTACCAGTCCTCCTCAGTAACCGAGCCGCTTGGCTGCATCCCAAAGGGGCCGGTAGCGCCCATGGCCGATCCCGTAGCCGAGACGGCCACTGAACTGTAGGGAGAGCAGGCGGCGCCGTAGGCCGCTTGTCTGGCGGCGGCGGCGTTGGACACTGCCGTCATGGACGGATAAGGGGAGTACCTGAGCGAAAATGACAATGTAGGGGAAGGGACACTGGAATGAAGAGCAGAAGTGTCGTTAACTAAGAAAAGTAGTGGAAAACAATATAAAAAATATAATACTATGAAACAAAATAGATCAAAAGCAAGTTTAATTAAATTAAATTCAATTAAATTAAATTAAATTAAATTAAACTAAATTAAATTAAATTAAATTAAATTAAATTAAATTAAATTAAATTAAATTAAATTAAATTAAATTAAATTAAATTAAATTAAATTAAATTAAATTAAATTAAATTAAATTAAATTAAATTAAATTAAATTAAATTAAATTAAATTAAATTAAATTGTATTGAGTTAAGTTAAATCAAATCAAATAAATTAAATTAAATTAAATTCAATTAAATTGAATTAAGTGTTAAATTAAATCAAATCAAATTGAATTTAATTGAATTGAATTAGATTAAATTAAATTAAATTAAAGTTAAGGTAGATTGAAGCAAATTAAATTAAACTAAACTAAACTAAACTAAACCAAACCAAAGCAAAGAAAAGAGAATATACCCAACATGAAATAAAATAAATGGATCAAATACAATGAGAATGCAAAAAACGAAACAAGTAAAATAGCATTAAACAAAGACATTAAAAAAATAAAATAGAATAAATAAAACATAATAAATAAAATAAAATAGAATAAAATAAAATAAAATAAAGATAAAACAAGAAAATAAAATAATACCGATTAGAATAAAACTAAACTAAAGAAAAGAAAACATATGAAAAGCAAATAGGAAATAATAATGTAAAGCAAAATGAAATAAATAGAATACACAACAACAAAACAAAACAAGATAGAGCTAAATAAATCATCTCAAAATAGATTATATTATATTGGATTAAATTAATCCAGGCACGGATCTCGGATTTTTCTGTAGGGGGGGGGGGGGGGTCGAATGTATACAATTTTAGAAATTCTCTTAAATAGCGCCGCAGGCGAAAATTCTGCCACATCTAAGCGCCGCAGGCGAATATTTTTCATTTGTGGGCCTTTAATTATAATTTTCTAGGGCCCGCCCAGTACTACAGTCCGGGATCTAGGGTTGGCCCGGGCCCCCTGCCCCCCCCCCCTGAATCCGTGCCTGAATTAATCAAATTTTAGAAAGTAAATCAAAGAAAGCTAAATTAGAATAAATTAAGTTAAATAAAACAAAATGAATTAGATTATGCAAATTAAATGAAGTAAAATAGAAATAAAATTAGAGAGCATAAAATGGCACGATTTTTGCTTAACACGACAGCAAAATACGGCAAAATCATCCAGCTAGGCAGAAGCAAGGATTCTTGCCAAAACGTGAGCATACAGAAACTGTAGTATGCATGTTCAACCACCTCGAGCCGACGGGCGGCGGAGGGTACATGGGACGCATCATCTGGTGGGCGGCGGCCGAGGGTGCGCCGAACATGGGCGGAGGAGCCAGCGCCTTCTGAAGCTGCTTCTCCTGCTTGCGGTACTTGGCCCTGCGGTTCTGGAACCACACCTGAAGAGCACATTCGTGTCAGTGTTGTCACGTTGTAGTTGTTGTGAACTTGAAGCGTCTGCAAAACTACGCAGCGTTTCTAGTTGAGGGAGGAACTTCTGATTTAACACTGAACACACGTTTCGTTACACGTTATCAATTGAATGTGAAACGTTTTTAGCTTGCAGTGTCTAATAGTGTTTGCAAAGTCGTTTCAACGAATCGACGGTACTGTGTCACTCCCTGTTCGCCTCACATTCACAAGCGCCCGAACTGTCACCGACTCCACCTCCTATAGCCTCTTCCTTTTAGCGCGCATGTGTATCACGTTCGCTCTTTCGTCAGCTCCGTCTCCGACGTCGCCGCGGGAGGATAATGCAATTTGGGGCCAGTCGTTATTGCTTGTTCGCCAGTCGGTCAGTCAGTCGTCGGAGCCGCGTCTTGATTGAGTGGGACAAGCGGGGGAAAAGAAGGAAAGAAGGAGCCGTCGTCGTCGCCGCAGGCTAATTGCGCGGGCGCCGGCACAGAAGGGCCAATATCTGGCGGCTCCCCCCCCCCCCCCCGTCCCGAAATGAAATGCGCCGCGCGCGCAACCCACTCCTCCTACTCTCGACTCGGCTACCGTAATCCGGGAGCCGGCCGATACAGAAGAAAGTTGAGCTTTTTCTGCACACCACAAGCTACAACGTCGCAAATCGCAGCTGCGCAACTGCATTGATCTCCTCGTGAAATCGCATTGTCGGGACGCGCGCGCATCTCACTGCAGCAGCGAGGCCCTCTAACTCACTTACTCGACCACTTTATTACCGAGGTGCAATTGGATTAGAAGCCTTGCACGACGGCACAGTTCACGCCAAACTACGCACTCTCAAATTGGCGGCCACCAAATTTCGTTAGCCGTTTGAATATCGAGTTTGCCGAGTGGACGACGACGACGGCCAGCCTCGCTTCCTACTCCTTCGCCAGTGTGACAACTGCTGCGTTGCCGTCTACTCGAATTGCGCTTTCGTGAAGTGTTCCTGTGCGCTTACGGTACGAGTGTCATCGTTGTCATTTGCGCTGATATTGCTAGAAATGCTTCAAATCTTTGCTAAAACTAGCCGCGATCTGATGGCAGGCAATCTGTCACTGTAGTGTAGTACTGGTCGTCGTTAAAACAATCGTCTGGTCGTGCCATCTCCGACGGCATAGTCTTTGCAACTTAGTTGGAGGCACGGTGACCATCCCCTTTTGTGATCTATATGTACTTTGTAGCTGTTTTGAGATGGCTTGGAAAGGAACCCCCACAACTACCGATCGACCCTTCAAGAAACCAGCGATTTTGGGCGCTGTTTACCCTTGCGGCCTATTGTCCTGCTGCTCCTGTCTGGTTATCGAAGTCTAGGCATCCACACAACAGAAAGAAGGGGACGAGAAGCTGCGTCTGCGGTGGTAGCAGATGGCCGACCTGGCGTGAACCCGCCTAAGTCCCGCCGTCTCCATTCGACTTAGCCGCTGGTCTGTGTGTATGGTGTCGTCCTTACAAATTGAGGGAGAGAAGGGTGAGTCAAGAGAGTGGAAGGAGGAGTGCAGACTTCGATTATTTCTCCACGCGCCCACGCGCCAGGGCACTAATTACGCACGCCCATTGTTTGAAAGCGGCGGGTGGGCGCGCGCCCCGCCCCCCGCGCGCTCGCCCGTCTGTCCACTATTTTGTCAGAGCTGCTGCCAGCGACCGTCCCCTCTTGCAGCTCTGCTGTGGTATCAATTTTGGTGACTGCGTCTAGAGTGGGTGTCATTTGAGGATGAGAGGGAAGGGAGGGAGAGACGGAGGCAAGAAGAGGGGCTAATCGCGTTTGGCGCGCATCAGCGCGTCTCCGCGTCCATTTAGCGGGCGCAGTGTTTCTTTAGGAGGGAACAAAGTGGAGGCCAGAAGAACAATGGACTGCCATGACAGCCCTCCCTCGTCAAGAGGTCAGATTGCGCGAAATTGCGACCGAATGACCGGCCTAAGACGTTCTTACAGGTCCCAAAAGGACGAGCCAATTGCTCGATTCGAGCGTTTCGTTTCCAACTACAGTACAAATAGTCAACTACAGAACATCCCGTGGCCACCCACGCCCCCCCCCCCCCCCCCCCTCTGGCACTGTATTACTTAAAGGCAAACTAGGGCTGCTTTACGCCAAATGTGGCCGCGATAGATGTAAACACTCGCCGCGTCTGGCTGGGTAAGACAGTGCCAGACAGGCTTGGGTCGCGTTTGGGTCGCTTGGCGAATGGGCGACACGGGTCGAAACGACCCGAGATAAAGCTCTCGCTCTGACCGGAGTTCCTACCACACTGACTCAGAATGTAAAATGCAATTCCTACCAAATGTATCAGAGCATTTATAAACAAATCGGTCTCAGTGGATGCAACACTCCTTGAGGTGTATGTAGGAACTGACTGTGCAAAACGCCACGTTAGCGGTCAGGTTTGTACGAAAGCGCACCTGAATGCGGGCCTCGTTCAGCTTGGTGACTCTGGCCAGCTCCTCCCTCACGTAGATGTCGGGGTAGTGGCTCTTGGCGAAGGCCGTCTCCAACTCTTGTAGCTGCTCCTGGGTGAAGGTGGTGCGGTGGCGTCGTCTGGCCGGAGTGGGCGGCACCTGAAGCATTTATTTGTCAGTAAATGTGATCATAGAATGTCTGACAAAGCCAAGAAGGTATGTTGTACCTGTGGTGCCAGAGAAGTGTGGCCGAGCGTGGAACCGAACGCGCCGCCGCCGGCCTCCGTCTTGATTTTCTTGAAGGCGCCGTCTGGAAATGTTTCGCTGTGCTATTATCAAATGGGCAGAAGGCTGCGGAAACGATATAGGCAGATTTTCGGGAAAAGAAGAGATAAATGACACTTTCTGAAGCCTACCGTTGCTGTCCCCTATTGGTCTTCCGATGACCGAGGCGGCCGCCGACCCGTCAAGGCTGTAGTAGCCGGTGGCCGCGGCGAAGTCGCTCAGCTTCGGTCCCACCGCCGTCGTCGAGCTGTGTGGCGTCTTCTCTCCGCCGAGGTTGCCGAAGTCGAGGTTGAGCGGCGGCATCATGAGACTACCGGCGCCTGAAGTCGCCACCATCGGATGCTGTTGCTGCTGCTGTTGGAGCTGCTGCTGCTGCTGCGCGTGGTGGTGGTGGTGCTGCAGAGGCAGCGACAGGGGGTGCGGCGGCGGCGGCGGGGCCAGCAGCGTCGTCTGGTGGTGATGGGGGTGGTGGGTGGGCGGCTGCTGGAGGTAGAAGTCCGAGAGGGACGCGGCCGCCGACGTCGACGTGGAGGAGGAGGAGGCGACGACGCCAAGGTCGCCGATCGAGACGGTTGTGCTGACATCGCCGCGAGTAGAGGCGTTGCCGACGCTGCCACTTTCGGCGCCGCCGCCGACGTCAACTGATGGCTGGGGAGACTGCTGCCGCTGCTGCTGGCTGTCGGTTGTTACTGCCTCCGCCGCTGTCGTCGTCGTCGTAGACATTTTCTTCCCCTCCGCGGCGGCGCGCCGGCGAAATGCAATCCAAGATTTAATTTATTATCAAACGTAGATTTAATATATTAACGACTTTCGGTCGCGACGCCGAGTAGCAGCGCTGGCGCGCGCGCGGCGATGATATTTCGAAAATATTGGGTTTTCCGCCGCTCCGACCGGCCGCCGGCCGAGACCGAATTACCGTATTTGGACGAGGGAAAGGGCGAAACGAAGTTACAGGGCGGACTGAGCTGCCACGGGCTCGCTTGGGTTCCATGCCACTCAGGGCGCCTCGCGGCTCCGCCCCCATCCGCGCGCGTTGATTGGCTGTCGCGCGTCGCTGCCCCCACGCTTCCAAATGCGATTGTTACCGGCGCTACAGTAGCTCTTCAATAGCGCATGACTAAGGTCGTACTGGCTGCGCGCAGTATGCGGCCGGTGAGAAGTGAAGAATACGGTAGCTGAGTGCCCCTCCCCCAGAGGCTCGTTCGACATGACAAGAACGATAATTATGACACGTCCCCCGCGAGTCGGCTCGTCGGCGGCGGTTGGAATTTTGGAACCGACCGGCCCAAAACTCGATTAGGGTGCGTCGGCGCATCTGAGGCTCGGTTCTGTCGGTTTTCGTGCAACGCAGCAGTTTCGAATCGATGGAGAGCAGTCTTGGACGCGTTTCAATGGGGTGCAACAGTTCCACACAGAACTAGCACGTAGAGAGGTCTGAACGACTGTTTTGCTGAATAGGTAGCTTTTGACTAGCACGTGAAACTACTTGCCGGTTCTGTAGCTGTTCAATTTCGTCAAACCTCTATTAAACTGAACACCATGCAGGTACATAATAACTACCCCGCCCGCACTCCTTGAGCACCCGAACGTTTCAACACCGCAGCTTCCGCTTCCGCTCGACTAAATGCAACAATCTTGAATTCGACATCGAGTATCGCCGCGGAACCCGCAGCAGGAAGCTTCGACGACGGCCGCTTGTCTGTCAGGCGGCCACTTCGCGGCGAGTGAACTCCTTCGCTTCTTTCCGAGCGAGTGTCCAGTCTCTCTCGTCTTCGACAGGCGACGGGGGGTGGGTCAGCGTTGTCGTCGCCGTCGCCGGGGTCGCGCCTCGAGATTAGCTGCCGCGCGCGGCCGGTTCCGTCGCTCCATTTGCCCTTTCGCAAAGACAAACACGTCCACTCGACGCGTGTGGTAGGAAGACGTTGTCGTCGCCGCAGTCTGGCCGGAAAACCAAATTCACGCGACTTACGCAAGACTGTTTGCCCTCGACGGGCGGACAACTGCGAATATCCATCCATCGATAGAGCTGTCTCTGCATACCTAACTGCTTGGATTTTGGCGGCTGCAAGTCGGTAAGCGCCGCAGAGCCGTCGCCCGACCGCGCCGAGTTTAGGACAAATTGTCAGGTCCGATTGACGACCGTAGTACCGAGCGCTGCTCAAGAGGTCAAGAACCATGCGCCTCTGGCTGATCCTCCTTGGGCTTGCCGCCTACTCCGCTGCTGTGGCAAAAGGTTTCAGTGCGCTTTGCTAAAACTTGTGAACGTCTGTTCATTGTTCCGACCGTCCCTTGGGAAGTGCACAGCTGAGAAATGTTATTCGCTAGCGCTTGAATGCTGGTACTAAGGGGTGGTTTTGAAGAACGTTTGAAGGTATTGAATGTGCAGAGGACGGTGATTCCTGTTGTCAACTCTACCAACTCTTTTGCCAACATTTCAGGCCAGCGAATGCACCGCGCCGGCTACAAGGAGTTGAATATCACCAAGCTCAACTTCCTCATGAAAGGGTTGGACCCCAGCTGGCAAGAGAACGGGGAGGGAAGGCCTGGAAGCAACTTCGTCAAGCAGTCGCTCTGCGTCAAGTTGTACGGTCTCAACAG
Source organism: Linhomoeus sp. GSCO2_2 (assembly GCA_030248115.1). Classification (NCBI taxonomy): domain Eukaryota; kingdom Metazoa; phylum Nematoda; class Chromadorea; order Monhysterida; family Linhomoeidae; genus Linhomoeus; species Linhomoeus sp. GSCO2_2. The sequence continues at coordinate 14,242 of JASAMZ010010824.1, forward strand.
GCGCGCATGCGGCACCGGCGCTCTGGGCCTCATGTGCTTCAACTACTGCAGCTACAAAGGTTTCAGCGCAATTATTTAACATTCGAAGCTTAACGTGAGTGATCTCGTCTCTTATTACACGCCGTTCAAGATGTGTACCGTAATATCCCTTTGGTTCCCGTTCAATCGTCACCGATCCCGTTTATTGGTTGGGTGAGCCTGTTGATGACCAACTTTGTACTGGGATGTACTCCTGTTTAACCTTATGTCGCCATACACTCTGCAGGTGGATCATAGGCATCATTCAGGTCTAAGATCTTACATACACCTTCTCTGGGTCTGTGCCTGAGTTCTGCCATCAAGGCATAGGTTCATACCAGAATTGGCCCAGAGGGGGGGGGGGGGAGGGTAAGCCTCCCCCTAGCTGAAAGTGTACCCCCCCCCCCCCCAGGTACCCCCCTCCCGCCTTCCCCAAAAGACAACCCCTAGAATTTCAAAAATTTTCACCTGTGGCGCTTAAAAATGGCAAACATTTCACCTGCGGCACTTGAAAATAGCAAAATTTTCGCCTGCGGCACTATATTTTGGGCGTTTTTGACCAAAAATAAGTGATTTTTTGGCACTTTTAAACCTATTTTTGCAAAATGTTTTTATTTTTTGGTACTTTTTTGGCAAAATTTTTAGGTCATTTGACCCCCCCCCCCCAGGGGCCTCAGACCCCCCCCCCCCCTGAGGGGTCCTATACCCCCCCCCCCCCCCCCGACCTCCCCCCTTGCCAGTTGGCGTTTACATGTATGGCTACATCGCAGCCTGACTTGGGGTCCCAGGGTGCCAAGCAACTCAAAAGTGACTTAACTGCTCTGGTGCTGTTCTGCCTAATTGGGGTTGGAGAGGCGGTGGGGAGCTCTTATCCCCGCACCCTAAGGTGGCACCTCGCCGGGCCCGTTAAGCGTTTCCGCCCAACGAATTAGCCCAGTCCCCCCGACCTAGTCAGCTGCAGTTGAAACACCGCTTGCGTGGGTTCAGCTGAGCCTTTCGGCCAGTTGAACTGGCTGCTGGCATCGCAAGGGAAGGGGGATAACCACAACCTTGACCCAAGCTATCCAGGAAAGCTAATTGGGGTTGGAGAGGCGGTGGGGAGCTCTTATCCCTGCACCCTAAGATGGCACCTCGCCGGGCCCGTTAAGTGTTTCCGCCCAATGAATTAGCCCAGTCCCCCCGACCTAGTCAGCTGCAGTTGAAACACCGCTTGCGCGGGTTCAGCTGAGCCTTTCGGCCAGTTGAACTGGCTGCTGGCATCGCAAGGGAAGGGGGATAACCACAACCTTGACCCAAGCTATCCAGAAAAGCTAATTGGGGTTGGAGAGGCGGTGGGGAGCTCTTATCCCCGCACCCTAAGGTGGCACCTCGCCGGGCCCGTTAAGCGTTTCCGCCCAACGAATTAGCCCAGTCCCCCCGACCTAGTCAGCTGCAGTTGAAACACCGCTTGCGCGGGTTCAGCTGAGCCTTTCGGCCAGTTGAACTGGCTGCTGGCATCGCAAGGGAAGGGGGATAACCACAACCTTGACCCAAGCTATCCAGGAAAGCTAATTGGGGTTGGAGAGGCAGTGGGGAGCTCTTATCCCCGCACCCTAAGGTGGCACCTCGCCGGGCCCGTTAAGCGTTTCCGTCCAACGAATTAGCCCAGTCCCCCCGACCTAGTCAGCTGCAGTTGAAACACCTCTTACGCCTAATCAAAAGTGGGAATAGTGTATTTTCCACATGTCGCAGCCACAATTAGAGTAAAACAACCCTCCTTCCCCTTCTAGAAGACAACAGAGTGCCACAACAGAGTGCCACAACAGGCTTGTGTCACTTACGGGTTGCTTGGCACCCTGGGTCAGCAACCTGTGTTCAAGCTGCCTGGGAAATATCATTGGCTCTGACCAGTACTGTAGGTCAACTCCAACTGATCTGGCTGAACTTACATGGTGTGTGTATGACATAAGAGTAAAGCACCAATTCCATTAAAGATTCTGTGTTCCCGTTGCAACATTTATACAATTTGACCACATTCCTTAAAGGGATCTGTGGCGAATCGCACTAAGAGTCATTTCGTTTAATGGAACCAGTCACCAGTCCCTCCAATGTTTTCCCAGTGGCCAGTACCAGTAACCAGTCCCGATAATGTTATCGGTATTGGTAATCCTGCTGAGTGCTGACTCAACGGGGATCAGCAAGTCGTAATAACGGGAACCAAGAGGATATGCATCCATGTCTGAGCGGCCAAATTTCTCTTCCGTTTGCAGGTCAGAAGGTGTCGCAAGAGTGTGCCGACCGCATGCCAGGCGCGTGCAAGTCACAGAGCGGCGAGTTCGAGGCTCTGCTCTCCAAGTACATCTTTGCTCCCGGAGACCGCTTCGGCCGTTACAAGGCCGTCAACCTGCGCAGAGAGATACACAACCTGCTGACGCGTTGCTACAAAACGGCCATCTGCAGTGCGAAAGGGAGGGGGCTGCTAGACGTCGACATCTACAAACTGCTTGGAAAGACGACCACAACGACGAAGAAGCCGCTGTCGAAGGCAACGACGTCAGCAAAAGTGGTCACGACGATGACGACGACGACCACAACTAGTGCCACGAGACCAACTTCAACGACGACCACCACAGAGTCGGCGACGACAACAACGACGACAGCGAAAGCGAAGCCCAAGAAGCCCCCCGTTCCCGACAAGCCGACGGTGGAACGACTGGCCACAAAGACGCTCGAGCGCCTTCTGATGAAGACGACCACTCGGAAGACGCCGCCTTCCTACACTGCGCCACCGAAGACCACCGCCAGACCTACCAGACCGCCCACAACTGCTACGACGACTACGACGACCACAACGAGTGTAACTACCACCACTCCAACAACGACGACGACGACGACGACATCGCCGTCAACCACGACAACACCAGAATCAGAGCCAGAAGAGGAGGAAGAGCTGAAGCCACCGCCCCCACCCTCCCCAGAGGCCTGGTACAAGCACATTTGGGAGACCATCGGAGGGGGTCCCAAGAACCTGGGCGTCTCCACAGTCACAGCCAATGACAGAATGCAGAGAAGACAGGCGAAGAGCAGAAGAAGCAACTACTACGGTAACGGCAATGAGGAGCGCGAAAGCTACGGTAGATTCCAACCGGGAGAGTGGTTCTCCTCGATACAGTACCTCACCGGAAGATGAACCGATACGGTACCGGATTTTTCCGCTTATAAGCCCATCCACTTATAAGTCCATGGGCTTATACGTTGTTTTCACTGCCACATATAAGCCCATGGGCTTATATGTGGTGTCCAAACTTTGGCAGGAGGGTGGCCAATATTTATCTAATTTTACCGCCACTTGGCGTTAAAATAGTTAGAAATAAACTACAAACGGCAGTAAAACTGCCAATTAGCAGGTTGATTAACTACTCGCTAAACGAATAAGCCTAAAATAGTCCAATGCAACTGCATAATTCATGCCAATTTGTTACTGATAAAGGACAGATAAGGATCCACCATGAAAGTCGACTGCCACGTATTAGCCCTGGGCTTATATGTGTCGCCAGCTTTACTCTGGTGAAGATGTCAAAACCACGTATAAGCCCATGGGCTTATAAGCGGAAAAGTCCGGTAGGTTGGTACTGTCACTGAAGTACACTGTGGACAGACAGTTACGAGCTGGTGCTGATTGGTGCTGGTCAGTGTTCCTTCATGATATGTTGTTATGTTGTTGTTCCAATGATCATGTTTCAGTCTTGGTGTGAACGTGAACGTTAGCTAGCAGACGACGGTCGTTAATAGGTAACTCTTGGCCGACGGATTCCACATGCAAAATTTATAGCAAAAATCTTGTCGGGACCGCGGGACCACAGTGCGTAGTGCGGAGTATTTGAATCACCTAAAGGTCCTGGAAGTCGCTATTGCTGCAACTGCGTCTCGTCCAGTGTGTAATTAATGTTGTGAAACATTCCTGCCTACTCATTCCTCTCTCTCCACAACCTACATACATGTAGCTTGGAGTTGGCTTGTGCACTGCACGTCGACAGGCGCCGCACTCGCAGAGTTTGTCGGCTCAGCCCTCCGAGTTAGGACAAATCGACAGGTGACGATCGATTCGGCAGCGGTCTTGAGGTCGAGAATCAGACGTCGCTTGCTGTTACTCCACCGGTTGCGCGACAGCAGTGGCCCAAGGTTTCACACGGGCTATGTTGGAAGTTGGTTGCGAGATTTGTTTACTCGGTCTCCGGACGCAAGGCTCATGCTCAAGAATGCTGAAGAGTCACTTTTACCCAACGTGGTGATGTCAGTGTGAATCCTGTGGCAGGGTTCCATGTTAAAAAAGACTGCCATTTTCACAGGCCGGCGGATGCACGCGCCAGTTTCAATGGGTTGAATGTGGCAAAGTTGAACACCATTGTGAAACGACTGGGCCCGAGCGAGCTGAAAAACGGGAAGGGTAACCGTATTAGCAATCCCCAGCAACTATGTCAACCAAACTGTAAACACTGCTTGAATTTCTAGTTTACGCCCTCAACTCAACTGCTCCGGGGTTCGCGCGCTTCGACCACTGAAGCACTGCAGCTGCAAAGGTTTCAGTGGGATTATTTGCACGTACATCGACGGTGGTCGGTCGACAGTCGTCTAGCTCAGGTTGTGGGTAACGAGATGCGTTTGTCGTTCGTGTGTTTTGTCTCATTAAAGTCGTGTCGTCACTGAATGACAACTGTGAATGCATCCAGTTTTCAGCGCACTCCGAAACGCTCGGTTCGCTTGTTGTTGCTTTCTCTTTCGCCTCGTCAACGTCTCAGATGTCACCCTTTTGTCAACCGGCGACGGTTTATATACCGAAATACTGTTGCAAACACTTCTGACGAGCCCCTGTAAGACAACTCTAGCACTCCAGAAGACCGAGTCCACGCAACGTACCAAAAACTGCTTGCTTTCGGCGGGGAAGCGGGAATATCCGTCGATATGGCCCGCCAGTGCATCCCTAACTTGGCTTGGACTTTGGCTGCTACAGGTCTCTATGCGCTAAGCGTCGCACCCCCGCCGCCCGACTTCGCCTAAAGTCTGTCCAAAAAAAACTGAGACTGGAGGTTTTTTGCGGATATCCGTGCACGAGTAGGATGTGCCAGACCAAGTTAGGTACCAATCGACAGGTCTCGACGAGCTCTATTGGGTAGAGACCAAAAAACCCCCCCCTGGGGAAGGGATTTCAGTCTCTTTCTCTTAGGAGTGAACCCTTGCCCGACGGAGGTCGTGTAAAAGGAACCAGCCGGAAGGCTAAAGCCTGTGTAAAGGTCCCCAGGCCCGGTCCCCAAAACCCTAGCCCTTAGGGATTGTGGATGCTAAGCGTAGGAGCGCAGTTCCTCTTCCGCAGCTGTTTCGTACGAACTATCCCGTTTCCACTACAAAAGTGGGGAGAGTCGTACACTGTAACGCCTGCAGAACAGCGACCGGCGGAAGTCAATCAGGCGTGAGTTCTGTCTGAGTTAGTACGAGAACACACTACTTAGCGGCCTGGGAGGTCGGCTGTTTGCCTCCGAACGAGTGGTGTTGTTAGGAGAACTCTGGTGCAGGAGTCTGTTAGCTGCTATCGTCGGGCGATCGATCCTAGCGTTCTAGGGAAGTGGGAGTCCTAGCCACTGATACGCCCTTGCACATTGGCCGATTGAAAGGAAGTTACAGTACCTCCTAGGGGAACGTCAATTGTATTTAGTGGAGGGAGAAACGGCGCCCACAGAGGTGTAGCTTCAGGAATTCACAAGCGGGGGGAACCTGCTGCGCTGCGGCATCACTCACTGGCAATTCTAATGGGCTGGTAGGCCGCGAGCGCAAACATAGCTACCATTGAAAAGGTAGTACTATATTTGACGATTGTACCGATAGAAGGAAGTGAACGCTGCAAACTACTATACTACGAGAAAGAAGGCCCTGTCGCGAAGCTCATGCGCTTGAGTGGAACGCCGTCTTTATTATCGGTCGATTCGCCGCGGGCAGCTACCGCACACGGAATGATGGCCCCACGAATTGGATCTGGCGCCAGGGAGCGCAACAGAGGGTCTACGACCACCAATGGTACCAATACGCGCCATTTGACTCACTCTCACTCCACTAAAGGCAAGGTACCCACCTGGGCGGCCCTCTGCTGCTGCTGTCTCTGTCTCAGCAACAGCGCCCTCTTCCTCCGCTCCTCGAAGGCGCGCACGGCGGCGGCGCTATCCTCGGTGCTGCTGCTGCCCAGACTGTTGGCGCTGTCGATGACGGCCGGCGGCTGGCGCCAGCCTGTCGCCGCTCCACTGGGACCACCACTGGCCTGCAGAGATGTTGAATACATTCGCAACAGTTTCATCAGTGCTCGAGTGGCGCCGCTACCGTAATCCGATTGCAAACGATATTCGCCCCAATGTTTTCGTCGTCAGGCGTCGCTAGCACCTGCTTTTAGGGCGCTATTAGTACTTGCGGACTACTTGTCCTTTGCTTGCGTTCTACAGTGAAGTACACCAAAGAGACTGTGGCGGCGCCAGTCACCTGCTGCTGGGTGGCCGAGGTAGTTGTCGTCGTCGTCGACTCGTCTCCAGTGGCCGAAGTGCGGCCTGTCGCGCTCGACTCCTCCTCCCCCAGGCTGTGGAGATACTGGAGGAGGGCCGACTCCTCCTGGGGCGTCGTCTGCGCCTGCAAGCACGACAGACGGCAGCTCCGTCTACCACCGCACGGATCGTGAAAGAGTCTAAAACCCAATCCGATTGTTTTACTGATCGGAGCACCAACACTGAGCGCGTCGCAATACCAGGTAGACCAGGTGCCGGGTACATGTGTCGCGACAATACAATACAAGTGCTACAACACAGACAGAAGCACCCACCGTGGCGGCGGCACGTTGCTGCTGCTGCTGCCTCATTCGCTCGAAGGCGCGGACGCGGGCGGCGCTGTCCTCGCTACTGCTGCTGTCGCCCAGACTGCTGACGCTGCCGATCAACGCCGGCTGCTCGCGCCAGCCACCGGCCGCTCTGGGACTGCCCTGCTGTGAAAATGGGAACTTCGGAAGGGCACGGGAGATGTGCCTTAGGAACCTACTTGACAAAGGAAACAAGTGTTCAAGGAATCGCTAGCGGAACATATGTAGGTGTTTGAAGCGAACACAGAGAAGCAAAGAGACGGTGGCGCTGATCACCTGCTGCGTGGGCGGCGCTTCGGGAGTCGTCGTCGTCGACTGGAGCTGCCACCCTCCAGTGGCCGAAGAGAAGCCGGTGGCGCTCGACTGCTGCTCCTGCAGTAGAAGGAGAAGGCGAGATGGTACAGCAGGTCACTGGCGCCGGTAGACTACAGTAATCAATGTGAGGCACATACGGTCGACGGGGCCAGGCTGGCGGCCGACTCCTCTTCCACTTGCTCCTCCACTGCGGCTGTCGATTCGGCCGTCGGCGGCGCCTGCAAGCTGGATGGCAACCGATTAGCAACAGCGCAATTTCCCATTGGCACAGTGCAGAATCGAACGACGCCAAGAAGTTGATTCAGTTGGAAGGGAGGGTGGTGTGACATGCAGGAATCGGACATGCGGAGAATCTGGGGGAGAAATAGAAACCATGCAAAGAAACCATGCGGCAGGCAAAGTACCAGATGGTACAATTAGTGGAAGTAGTTCCAGGCAAAGTCGACGCCATATAGTCGGAGGGAGCGCAGTAGAAACCGGCGGGTCTCGTTGAACGGCTGGAAGTCTTGATAGTAGTCTACAATTGAACCTGCATTTGTTAGTATTGTACTGCTTTTGTAGTTCCGAGACAAGTGAGGGTCGCTTCTTCTTCACTGAAAAGACTGTTTGAGTTGGTTTAGTATTAGTCGTTTGTTTAGTTCACGTGCAACGAGGGAGGGGGTAAGAAGTGGGGGGGGGGGGGGGGGGGGGGGGTAGGACACAGGGGGAGGGAGTTGCTTCCATAGAAGATTAGTGGGAGTGAGCCACATTGGATGGAGAAGGAACATTGAGTGAGGCCGTTTGATCCCACGAACTACTGAAGTACCCCTGACTAAAAAAGCTACACCTCTGAAACGACGACCGCACCGCCGACACCCTCAAGCGAACTTCTATCTATCTTATCAGAAGGTCAAATTTCGCGCTGAGCGACAGAGCTGAAAGCGGCTTATGACACCATATGTGAAGCGGAAGTGAGTGGGCGATTCGGCCGGCGCCATTCTTAGGCGTCTCTTCAGAGATTCAAAAGCCACTGACAGGACGCCACTTGGAGTGTCAGCAGTTTCAGCGGTCGATGACCAGTGGAGTCGACACCATTGTCGTATTCAGGAAACGTGGATCGGCTTCAGAGGTGTCATAGGCCGATTGTAAGTAACAGAGTACCGCCATTATGACCGCCAATTATGCAGTGAAACGAGAAGCGTCGCTTCAAGAGGTGTAGCTTCAAGAATTTAGGTAGAGCGCGCGCGAGAAGCAATCACTGATCCGTCTGTCTTACAGGTTGTATTGACATGCGCTGTAATACTGATGCCTCACCAGCTCAAGCTGTATTGTATTGACGCGCGTCAATCAAACCGACCTGATACCAATGAGGGCGCTGGATACGCTGTTACAACTAGCAGGACACTGAGAAGAGGAACTGTGTGCACTCGCGAGGTAGACTACAGAATACTACGCATCAGGGGCGACGGCTCAGACAAAGAAGGAACTGATGCGAAGCGAAGGCGCCTGCGAGGAAAGGAGGGCGCTGGTACGAGCGCCGTCTCTATCTGTCGATTCGCCGCCGCCAGTGGCTACCGCGCACGGTCGAGAGTGGCCACGAGTGTGGCTCTCGGACCACAGCACGTACACAATGACGCACGAAGCGCTTCCATCACTCCAGCAAGAGTACCCACCGCGGCGCGCTCCTCCTGCTCCAGTCTCCTCCTCTTCCTCTGCTCCTCGTACTGGCGCACGGCGGCGACGCTGTCCTCGCTGCTTCCGCTGGCCGCGGAGCTGACGCTGCCGATGACGGGCGGCGGCTCCCGCCAGACGGTCGCCGCTCTGGGACTGGCGCTGCTGCTGCTGCTGCTCGCCTGCAGAGAAGAGGAGGACGCATCACCTGGCTTCAAGATTGGCAGCTACCGCAATCCAACCCTCGCTCGGAAATCTCCGAAGCCAGTGCGCCTATCCTAACAGCTTCTACAGCGTCTTCCGTGGACGCTCACAGCAAGAGAACATCACACATGTGCCATGTTCACTAACACACAGCCGAAAGCATCGCTGGGGCGAATATCGGCTACCGACGGGACTACTGACGCCAACAGATGTCGGCGTTGGTCACACCACCCACCTGCTCCGTCTCCGGTTGCTGCTGCTGCTCTCGCTCTCCTCCACTGGCCGAAGAGTGGCCTCTGTGGGTGCTGGGGCCGGCCTCCGCCGACTCCCCCTCCTTCTGCTTCTGCAAGAGAAGAAGCGAAGAATAGAGGAGAGAGTACGGTAGGGCTCACAGTCCCTCCAACAAGGGCGCCTACCTTCCGCTGTTGCTGCTGCTCCTTCATCTCCTCCTCCTCCTCTTCCTCGCTCCGTCGCCTCCCGTCGCCGCTCTGCGACACTGCAACAGAGACACGAGACTGACTGAGACAGGAACTAATAATCAGTTACACGAGCAATCACCCAGCAACAGACGGCCGGGAACTTCACAAGCAAGAAACCACACAAAGCGTGCTCCACCACCACCGAACTACAGATGTGAAGCGAAGCGAAACCAACCAAAAGAGAAACCTCTACCTAAGTACCACCACACCAACCAATTACTACTCGAAAACAAAACAGATCACAAAACTCACTTTTCCAAAAAAATGCTCTTCCTCGAAAAAAATCCAAATTTCGCCGCAAAAAATAATAAAAATTCGCTTCCTCTCCAAATCTGCTGCTTCAGCTAACTTCCAAATTTCCTACGCACTTCCGATCGATCACCCCACAAACTGATCTGCCGCGCGTCAGAGAACGACAACCGGTGTGGAATTGCGTTATTCGCAAAAAGTTATTGTTTGGAAGGATCATAATTTTAACACACAACTCTGCTGAATTTGCCCATTTTAACACGGCGTAAAATAGAAACAAACTGCATCATGTGTCCTGCTTAATTTCATTACGGCATCACCGTATTATGGGATGACACGAATTTACGCGTCGCCAATCTGCATTCAACACCTATTAGATACGGTCTCATTCGAATTCAAACGGTTGTACCTGTGTACCAACATATGGGGACCCCAGCTCTGAGATCAGCTACATATTTTTTATCAGCTACACAACAGATTTGAGAATCGAAAATGTTCAACTATTAAGAAACACTTGGTCAGTCGAGTCGATCCAGGGTAGCTGGATATACACAACCAGGAGTCACGCATCGTCGTCTTTCTTGCGTGAAAGAAACTTCGAGCACCCTGCTCGGCGGCAGTGACCGTCAATGAAACAACCATCAAATCCATCGGTCTGTTCGCGTTTGGATGGGCCATTGATGGATCAGGGATCAGCGCCTGTGTCGAAACTCCGAAAGTCGTTTCGCTTTGGAGCGTCTCTGAGTCTTACCATAGCAGTTGCATTGAGCGAGTCCACGTTCGCTACGGTAGGACACCTCGCCCCCATCTTTCACCCTTCAACAACCAAAACAACACATGGCAAGCGGTGAGACGAAACACGTTACGGCGATTCATTCATCCTCAATCAATGGCTATCGGTCTTGCGTATCATCACCAATGGCTCTCCTGATTTCTCAGTTCGACGAAAGAAGAGCACCCTTCCGTCGCCGCCGTCGTCGTTGCCACTGCCGCCATCGCCGTCGTAACGTTTAGGGTGGTCATCGTCACTCGTCCCTCGGCCGTCGTCGTCGCCGTCGTCGTCGTCGTCGTCGTCGTCGTCGTCGTCGTCGTCGTCGTCGTCGTCGTCGTCGCCGCCGCCGTCGTCGTCGTCGTCGTCGTCGTCGTCGTCGTCGTCGTCGTCGCCGCCGCCGTCGTCGTCGTCGTCGTCGTCGTCGTCGTCGTCGTCGTCGTCTAGTAAGCGCCGTGGGACTATCGGAGTATTTACGGTATGCGTACATACAGTATGTTTGTTAGTCCCGTTAAGCCCACGTCGTAAACAACTAGCCTGAAGTGTCCAAGTTACAAATGAGGATACCAGACGGTCCTTTCTGTCCGAAACCTGATGGGATTTCTCCGCAAGCCCCCGACGGTGGGAGAGCTCACACACCGTAATTGCGATATGACACTGCAATCGGCAAGAACATCTAATATGCGGTCGCACATCGAATACGAATCCATTCAAGTGCACACAGTGCACTCAAAAGTCCCACAATAGTTATCGTCTGTAATTTCCGCGCCGCTTCGTTCGCCCGGCCAGAGAGAAGCCAATCGCAAACAGTACTACTCTCGCGCGTCTACCGAGCAAAAATTTGGGTGCGCACATTCTACGTACATAGGTACTCGCGGACAGGTCGACTTGTTCTAAGAAGCGCCTTTTGTTATTGCTAAAGGTATACCTATTTGCTACGCTAGTCATTGTAGAGTAGACGAATACAGTACACATGCAGGAGTAGTATAATGCTCTAGGCAGGGGTACTACTGGCTGCAGGGATATTAGTCAACCTTTCTCTAAGAAGAGGAACTATTGGACTTCTGAGGGGGGGGGGGACTTATTGGAGTACCTTTTTAATATGCATGGTAGACTACTATGATTAACTCTGACAAAATACGTCAGGCATGTCCAACGCAACTCTGCTCGCATCGCCGGGGGAGTGGGCGGTCGGCCTCTTCGCGGGCGGCGGCTTCTCGACCCACTTGCTGGGTCTTTTTCTCAACGGCCTTGTTCTGGGGCTGACGGCCAGAAACCTGGGCGCCTTCGGCGACTTCAAGTGGTTCGTGGCCAACTTGGCGCTTGTCGACGGCCTCGTGAACCTTCACTGCCTGCTGCTCGTCCCCGCCGCCCTCTACGGCCAGTGGACGACGGCCGCCTACGCCGCCGGATACATGGCGCGCCGCTGGATGCACGCGCAACCGAAGCTTCCCCGCAGTGGGCTGAGCAGGCGTAGACAAGGCACAATACTGTACGTTGCAATGGCGTCTTCCGGCCGATTAGACGGCCACTGTCTGAAGACAGCCACTGCATGCGACACTGCTTGCCCACATGGGGAGAAGAGTGCAGAGCGCTTGCTTTGTGTACATGCCGGGTGTCCCATAAATCCAGACCCTTGTGTCTCATAAATAAATTAAATCCCATAAATCGTTGAAGCTGTAGAAAACTTCACCCGGTAGGGCTTACACAGATTAAACTCCATTGTCTTGGGTGGGACATCTGACATCAAATTTCGGCATCCTACACAAGATCATGCAAATGCAACATTGGCCACGGTCTCTTAGCAGCAGGAAGGGGTAACGAGCTCGCGATTTGGGGCAAGGCAGCGAACCTTGAGAAATTGACCAGTGTTACGTTTTGCGCCCTCATTCCCGCATGACTCGGCGTAGAATTCTGAAATTTGATGTCAGATGTCCCAAGACATTAACGTTTAAATCAACGTTAGTCTTACCACCTGAAGTTATCCACAGCTTGCTGGGGAGGAGGGTCTGGACGCCCGGCACGTGGTAGCCGACGCAAAACGCCGGCCGGCCATCATTCCTCCCGCATCCAGCGGCGCCCCAGGCCAACTGCTTGCTGGCTCTGGGATCCGTGCCGCTTCTGCCGCTGACGGCCAATCGTCTCTGCGCCATCGTCTACCCCAACCACTACGACGCCCTCTTTTCGACCCCCAACAACGTCGCAGTCTGCCTGCTCGCCGACCTGGCGCCTGTTCCACCAATTGAGAGAGCTGGCTTGACCACTAGTCATTCAACGTACCTAGCCTTTTGACGTCACTTCACCCGTTGTGACACGCAACCATTATGAAAGGGCACGTCGCGAGAATTCAAACTACCCTACGTATCATATGGGCTTCTGCACGAGCTACGACGTAGGACGAGCGACTTTGTGCACGTTTGCGCTTCGCCCAGCCTCAGCCGGGCGAACCCCTACGACAGCTCTTCGTGCGTACGTGCGTCGTGCGTGAGTCCGTTACGCTTTCAGATCTCGGCGTTGGTAAGTCGTAGAGAGACGATCTTGGGTTCTGTGGTAGGTCTCGACTCACTGATCATTAGTCATAGCCATGGTCAAAACTAAAAAAATTTCAATTTTGCGAGCTACAGTAACCTAAAAGTTAAAAACGCAAAACGGCTCTAACTCGCTCATCTTACGTCGTAGAGAGACGTGCTACAGGTCAACTAAAAGGTCTCGGCGTGCTCTTTCATGCGGCGCAAACACTTTTCTCCAAATCAAATGGGACGTTTTACTGAGCACTCCCAATCACACACAGTTGATTTGGTGGGACTAGCGCTTTCTAGATCTGTCTACTGTCCGCCTCTCCCCAGAGTCTGCTGTCGGTCGGCTATCACTATCACGTCGACCACGACGGCTTTCTGCAGATCATGAAGGGAGGCGTCAACGACAAGGGCCCTCAGATGCACCAGCAAATATTCGAATACGCAAAAAGAGAAGATGAGGCAAATCACTCACGAATTGGTTTGCCGTACAATGCCATACCTACCTACTTACATCGTATACAGCAATGGATCGTTGCACATTAGTTGACATTTATTAATCAGCAAAATGGCCCACGAAGGTTCCTAAGACCAAACCAGTTACACTGCGGTCACAGACCGAGTTTCGAAGCGCCGTTTTGAAAGTGGTTGATGCTAATTTAGCACTGCTCTATCAAGTATACCTACCTACTTTACTTACCATGATTTTATTGCTGAAATCGTACCCTCATAAATGGCATCATAGACCGTTTCTTGCATTGACGCGTCTGTCTATAGAGGATTCGTTAGTCAGGCAAGGAAGTACACATTTTGCCAACAAATCTTAGGATACACTACCATCATAAATACTTCAAAATTCGTCAATGGCCGTGCAACTGGGGATTCCCCAAGGTTCACCGTTGGATGAACGCAGCCCTTCCACTGGGCACACTCTCGCTGCAGTTGGGCCTCTTCCTCTGCAACTGCCTTGTCCTGAGAAAGCTGGCCAAACACATGAAATTGGTGGGACGGAACGAACAGATGAAGAAGAGCCAGGAAGAGACGCGTGCCGTTCTGCAGGCAACTGACTGACATCTGCACACCACTTCTCACCACCCCCCCCCCCCCCCCTCACCACAGCCTACAGTAACTGTCCTGCTGTACTGTAACTGTACTGTACCCCTACTGTAGTACAGTTCTTTCACCTCATATATTTATTAGCGTCTACTATGCTAGCTAGTGTAGCACCTATTTTAGTTCGCTGAGCTCCTCCTTGCAGGCGGCCACCATTCAAACGTTGACTCCTCTGCTTTGCCAGCTGCCATTCCTGTTCATCATCATCGGTCACTTCGTCGTGGGTACAGCCCTGCGCCCTTGGGCAGTGTTCCTGACCGTCTTCTGCTTCACACTGAACGCCGTTCTCGACCCAGTCGTCACCTTCGCAGTCGTCGTTCCCTACCGCAAGGCTCTGAAGAAGGCCCTCGACGCGGTATGAGCTCCACCTCTGCAATCAGTATTATAACATTATCCGGTTTGGAACCTGTTTTTGTGCTTTGTCTGACTGACATCGTAAAATGTTGTGATATTTGAAGCCATTCCAATTCCAAATTACGATTCCAGACTGCGGAAAGCTGATGGGGCTGCAATACTGAAAGTCGACGACGACGATTTCGTATTGCCGGCTTTCTCTTCGCATCGTTCCTCTGATTGTCTTGCGTCGTGTCGTTCCGTTGTTGTATTGTTTGAATTTCCAACTGTTTAGGTCGTGAATGGAGCGGAGAGTATAATTTCTGTTCGCACTGTACCGTGCCTCTTTCGGCCTACTGTGACGAGATATGCAGCATTTGAGCGCTGTCGCATAAATATGGATAAAACAATTACCGTAAATCCTCCAATAAGCGCCCCCCCCTCGATTAAGGCTCCCCCCTCCAATAAGCGCCCCTCCTAGAGGAAGGTTGAGAAAATAAGCGCCCCCCTCCAATAAGCGCCCACCTTTTGTTAGTACCTGCAGTACTAGCACTACCACATGTGTTCTGTGACCACTCCTAACACAAGATTGGGCTACATATGACAGCACTACTACTAATTGCAGGCATTCTGATCAAAAGATATACAGTTTCAGTGTAAAATCTATGCAGATGTGCGCAAAAATGTGCCAAGAACGGGGAATTTTGGTGAAATTTTGGCGCTCCTAAGGGGTCGAGTTAATAAGCGCCCCCCCCCTCAAATAAACGCCGCCCCCCCCCCCCCCTCCAATAAGCGCCCCTCCTAGAGGTAGTTTGAAAAAATAAGCGCCCAGAGCGCTTATTGGAGGATTTACGGTACTTTCAAAATTTAGAACATCAAAAATGTATTCAGTACCGTAACCCAAAGTTTTGCGTTGAAAAATCTAAAAGTGCTTCGACATTTTGGCCCGCAGTATGTTGGGTGACCCCCTAAGAGAGCTCGGCGTGGCTGCTTGTATGCGCACGTACGTTCGTTCGGAACGGGCTAAGATCTCGTCGTTGGAAACTCGCAGAGAGCCAACCTTGGGCTCTTTCGATAGGTCTCGGACTCACTGCTTATTTGTCCTCCCACCTTCCGCGACTAAAAAATGTTCACGACAAGTCATTTAGGGGAGCTTTCCGCATCCGTGAACTGAAGTGTAGTGTATTGTCATCACAGTCGCGACGCCAATTGTTCCAAGAGCGTTAAGTTTTCCGACTAAAACGCTGGCGCGACCATTGCGCGACGTTGTGCAATTGCCGTGTGCAATGACTCCTCCTTTCGTTTCCTATACCCTAGGTAGTGCATGGACACCTATGTACACACAACATTTTCTGTCTGGTAGTCAGCCAGACCACAGACAGGAATGCGAAGATGAACAAGCAAGACGTTATTACGGGCACGACTGTCACGTACGCATCGCTTGAAAGGATGCTACGAAGCTATTGCGGGACTCTGTCCAGCTTCCAGACCGTTGCATCTGAACCAATCGTCGAAGGGGACGGCTCGACTTCCAGAGTTATTCGACTGAGCGTTCAGTGGACTTCTGGCGAAAACCAATCACTTCCCAGTAGTTTCATTCTGAAGTTCCCTTCGGCCGAACGGTTCCAGGAAGCCATAGGCGACGATGGAGAGAATAGACAGGCGCATGTGGATCTGCATTCTGCCAGAGCTCAAGGGATTGTGGAAATGGTTAGCCGACAGTGTGAAACATTCAGTAATCAGACAGTTAAACATTCCGTAATCAAGCTCCTCCTTAGATGCTAGCTTGGTATTGGCTCGGAGCTTTCCAGATGCACAACACTGAGAGCTCATTCTACAGTTTCGCTAAAGCGCACAGAAATGAGCTGAAACTGCCCGAATGTTATCACAACGAAAAGATTGTTGCCGGACAATCGAGCGGATTGCTGATTCTGGAAGACTTGCAAGGCAAAGGAAGGATATTCGGCCATCAAGTGGTCGACATCTCCATAACGAGACAGGTACATATACAGTATGTGGCTACAGTAAGCGTGAGATGTAAATAATGCACCTTTAACTATCCCGATGGATTTCAATCAATCGAGCTAATCTACAATACTTCGTCACTTACAAAATGTCAATTTTGCGCATCTATACAAGTCGCCGATTCAGTTGGTGGAGTATGTCGCCAGCCTGCAATCCATCGGGGAGTCCAATCCAGAGTGGAAGGGCTCGGCCGACCTCAACACAACCCAAGTGAAGATATACGGGTCTGACGACGTCTACGTGGCATATCTGAAGGCTGGAGTCGCCGCTTTCATGGAACACTGGCCTAACACGCTGGGGCCACTGGCGCAGAAGTTCCAAGCGATTTGTCCCACTTTGGAGCGACTGGCGGACTTCCAAGACGTGAGTGGGAACACCAAGCGTGGAGCGCTACATTGTACCTGCCCAAGTGAGCACGCGTGGAAATTGTACCTCTTCAGGGCTTTGTGGAGTTGGGTCTTCCTTCAGCCTTGGTGCACGGGGACTTGTTTCTCAGCAACGTGTTCGTCAAAACCGCACTGCGTACTGGCGTCGACGACGTGACGGCCGTCTTCGATTGGCAGGTGCACTATGTTCACCCCCCACCTCCAATTGCAAGGAATTCGATTTGATATTCATCGTGCCACATCGTCTCTTGATTCAGCTGTGCCACTTCGGTAGTCCGACGGAGGACCTGGCGATGGTCGTTCTCGCCACACTGGACGCCGAAAGCCGCAGACTGAACACTGACCAGCTAATCTCGCAGTTCTACGACAGTCGGCGACGGCGACTGCACCCCAAGCCGCTTCCATACAATATTGAACAACTGAAGGCGGCTTTCCAACAGTCCGTCGTCTTCGTGGCGCTACAGTACTGCATGAATGGGGCAGGACTTATTCTGGACGAACGCTGGACGGATGAGCAGAGACAGCAGCAGTTAGAGAGAGTCCAAGCGATTCTGGAAGACGCGATCGATTCAACGCCAACCATTCAATGATAATTCACTTGACTTCTAGATGCAATCCTACTTTGTCAAGTTGTGGGATAGGAACGGTAACAAACTCTTTGACTGATTTTGAGGATTACATTCGACTGAGCTTATAACAGTTGCTGTTTCAATGGCGCGCACCAGAATCAAAAGAAGCACTCTAGTGACATGTTGTCCTCAATCCGTTCTACCTTCGTGGATGGCCACTATGTCTTCAACGAATCCTCTGAGTCTCTCCACCATCTCCCTTCTGGCCTCAGGGCTCCAGCTGTCGTGCTGGATGACCTCTGGCATGTCAGCCGTCAGCATGATGGCTGAGTATGTGAATGCGCTCTTGTAGGCCTCCTTCAGCTGCTCCAATGTGAAGGGGACATTCTGCGGATGCAGCTTCCCATGCAGGCTACTGTAGTAGTGCTCTAGCACAGCGACGGTGTGCTGTCGCCTCTCTTCGGTGGTCAGGCAGCATAGTGCTCTGCCCAAGTCTTCAGCCGGGTTGCCGAAGTGGGCGACCGAAAAGTGACAACATTCCCTTATTGTGTGTATCGCAGACGTCACCAGTCGACCCACCTGCCAATCCATGACAGCCATGATCTTGTGACTGGCTCCCTCAGGCCGCAGAAGCAGATTGCCCAGGTATAAATCGCCGTGCACGAAAACAGGCTTGATCCCCAACAATCTGAATTCCTGAATGAAAGCGAAATTGCTGGTTCCCTCCAATTACATCAGTATCACAGCACTGTAGTCATACACTACACAGCGCGACGCCCTGACCTCTGAAAGCATCCTCCTGTAGCTTTCCAGAGTTGGACATATTTCCAGCAACTTATCGGCCAAGGTACCCATCTCATCTGGCCAGTCACGCTTCAAAATCGCCACGCCAGTTTCCATAAAGGAAATATAGCCTTCGGGGGTGAGCCTAGGCAGTGGCTGTTGGAACTGCGCTTCCTGTTGCCACTCCGGATGCTTCATGCCAATCGACTGCAGAGTTGCCACGTAATCGGTTAACTGGAAGAGTGCATTCCCAGACAATAGGATCAAAATGTTAGTATTCAATCATCGTAACCAAACCAGTACGCAAAACGTGTGTACATCAATTACGTACATACAGTACCTCCATCATCGTCTTTACTGTTGTGGGGCTCATTCGCATAGGAGAGCCCTTCGTTCGCAAGTCTTCGAGAATCAGTAGGCCGTTGCTAATGCCGGACCGGATCTCTTCAATGCAATAGCACTTTGGCAGCAAAAGGTCTTCCCTGCACTCGGAAGCCAGTCGGTAAACGGCGCATTCGCAATTGTGAAGCTGAAATTGTACCTGTGTCAGCATAGAAACACACGTCAGAAATTCTAAATTGCAAATCAACTTGCCGACTGAAGCATGCTCAAGTTCATCCACGAACAACCGTCCGATCCGTGAACTGCGGGTACTTTGAGAATGAAGCTGATTGGAAGGGCGGAATCGCTGCCGGACCACTCGACTTCCAGCAACACAATTCTGGAGGTCTGGCCGGTGGACTCGCCTAATCGCTTGGAGGTAAACTTCTTGAAAGCTTCAGAAGTTCCAAGACTCTTCTGCAGCGAACGTTCCAGGTCCCGGAATGAGAAACTGGACTCGGCAACAAGCGTCTCTTTCGTCTCCATTTCCACCGTTTGAGAGTTAGTTTGCCGTCCAACTGTGTGCCGTGCTTGTTTGCCAGTCTAACTCTGTACCGACATACTGCTATGCTATACAGCCGGATGTGCGGCCTGTTGTGGCTGGTAGAGTAGGGCGCTCTTTTGCGTATGCTTGAAAACGCCACTATCTTCCTGTGCTTTGCTCTCCGCAGCGAATTGCGCAGCGTTGTGCAATTGTTTGTCGTAGACGGAATTGTCCCTCCCTTTCCAACGAATTTACATAGTACCATGTGCATATTGGGCCGTCCTCCAGTCCAGTCAAATCCTACACGCTCCATTTGCTGCACGGAAGTGCTTCTCCTTTCCAAAACTGTTTGTGGTAGGTGCAGTGCGTATGGCTGGAATGCAACTGCGTTATGTTAACAGAACTATGTTATGTTAACACTTCGAAGTACATATAATGTAATTGCTGTCACATGGTTACTCAGACCGAGCAATCGCGTGCATGTCATCCAATCACTGGTGTCTCTTCTCGTCGTCGTAGGCGGTGTAATATGCCCAGTAGGCGATGTTGAACACCGAGAACATGAGGGGGAACAGCAGACAGCTGGAGCGGTCAACCACCTCGGGACCCCAGGCTGGACACACCAAGTTGTAGGCGTGCTTCAGCAGTCCCGGATCTTTTCCGTCGAGCTCTGAGAGGCCCGGTTCACGAGACCGACCGTTGTATATAAATTGCAATGCGCGAATATGGATTGTACCAATCAATGTGACCGATGCGCTTCGTCAGCTTCCACAACAATCGGTCTCGCGAAGCGGGCACCGGGTCCGGCGTTGCCGTCGGCTAACCGGCGGCAGGAGGAGCTGCTCTCTCCCTCCACCACGACCGAGTATCTCACCAGATCGTTTTCGTACTTGGCGTCCTGGTTCTGGCCGGCGCTGTGTTTTCTCATCCACTCGCCCCTCTCGTCCGGTATGGAGCGACCGCAGCGACGTCTGGCGGGCGAGGTTTCCGTGGAGCGAGGCGGCAAAAGTACGCGCGTCGAGTGGATGCCGGGCGAGGCTTGTGGGGCGGCGGAAGAACGACGACGGCGCTCCTCACTCATCCGGCGCATGTTCTGATAGCTGGCGATCGTTTTGTCGTCGCGGATCATGTAGCCGACGGCGGCCAACTCGAGCAACGAGAGGAAGATGAAGCCCATGCAGCCCAGCATCCACACATCTGAAGAACAACGCTATACATATGTATCTCGCTCGTGCGGTGTACTTTGTTACTGGAAGGGCTGCGTCAATGGAATACGGTAGGTCACCCAGTGCCTATGCATCTGTGGAATATGGTAGGTTACCAGTCAGTACCGATGGCTTTGACATAGCTGACACGCGGCAGATTCCTGGTGACTTGTCCAAACTGGAGTATCATGGCCAGCAGTGTGTTGACGCCGAGCATCGTGCGCGCCGGCAGCGCCTTTGGGCCCAGGGCAAAGGACACCCAGCTGTAAAAGTGGGCTCATTTCGTTTACGGACGCAATTGTCATGTGTTTTCAGCACGGCTCACCTGATGAAGATGGTCAGGTAGGTGGGCACGTATTGC
The DNA here is from genome assembly GCA_030248115.1 of Linhomoeus sp. GSCO2_2. Taxonomy (NCBI): domain Eukaryota; kingdom Metazoa; phylum Nematoda; class Chromadorea; order Monhysterida; family Linhomoeidae; genus Linhomoeus; species Linhomoeus sp. GSCO2_2. The sequence goes on from JASAMZ010010824.1 coordinate 34,950, forward strand.
TGGAGCAGATACCAGAGATAGCGCCTTCGAAAGGCCAGCGTCAGGTGCAGTTCGTCCCAGAATCCGGCTGTGTAAACCTGTAAAACATGTGACTTTCTCCAATGTCCACATGCAAAGCGCATGCTCAAAAGACACCTGCGCTTTGTGATGGGTGTAGATTCCAACGAGGTCGAAGTCTGGCAGTCGTATGGGTTTCAATTTGTACACAGCCTTTGGCATATTGCTGATTCTTCTCCAGCGCATCCTCACTTCCAGATTGTTGTAGTTGAAGGACTCGTAGGTCAAAGAGCAGTTCTGCTTGTCCATTGGAAACTTGTGCAGGTTCATCGGGCAGGGTCCTTTCACCTTGACTCTGAGAAAGCAAAACCGAGTGAGTGGTGCAGTGGCAGCATAAATTTATAGAATTGACCATCAACACAAAAAGGCAATCTTCAAATTAAACTACACTACACCAAAATCAACTTTTAATCAAATTAAATTAAATTCATTCAAATTAAATAAAGTAAATTGATTTTAGTCAAATTAAAATAAAATTACTTTTACAAGTAAAAGTGAATTAACTAAAGTTTCATTAATTAGACTTGAGTGAAATAAACAAAATAAAATGAAATGAATTAAAATAGAATGGAATTGAAGACAGAACAAAACTGAACTAAATTAGATTAAATAAAAGTAGATTACATAAAAGTATAATTAAACTAAGTTAAAGTATACTAAATTAAATTATATTAAGGTAAATTAAATCGAACTAAAGTAAATTAAACTAAACTAACTTAAATTAAATTAGGTAAATTAAATTAAACTAAAATGAATATAACGAAATTAAATGAAATGAAACAAAATTAACTAAATTAAATTAAATTAAATTAATTAATTATACAACCTTCCTCTGCCACAATAAATAAATTAAATTAAATTAAATTAATATAAATTAAATTAAATTAAATTAAATTAAATTAAATTAAATTAAATTAAATTAAATTAAATTAAATTAAATTAAATTAAATTAAATTAAATTAAATTAAATTAAATTAAATTAAATTAAATTAAATTAAATTAAATTAAATTAAATTAAACTAAATTAATTTAAATTGATTTGAATTGAATTAAATTAAATTAAATTAAATTAAATTAAACTAAAATGAATTAAATTAAATTAAATTAAATTAAATTAAATTAAATTAAATTAAATTAAATTAAATTAAATTAAATTAAATTAAATTGCTAGACTAACAACTAGGCAGAAGGTCAGAATGAATAAGATGTAATAACTCTATTAATAAATCATCAACACAGCAAATAAATGGGGAAAAAGAGAAATATACCGTAAGAGCGCCAATAAGCCCCCCCCCCCCCCTCCTCTTCATGTCCGTCTTGTACCTACAGTATTCTGTCGAAGTTGATGAAGAGGAGGGGAAGGGGGAGGCTTATCAGAGTATTTGCGGTACCTAGTAATTATACAAACAAATAAACAGAATAAGATATTTTAAACGAAATGAAGCAAACTATAGGATCGGAGCTCAAGTTAAGATATGTCGTCACTACTACGAGTTTACAAGCAGTCATATACTGTCGGAACTGGCCGACCTGTAGTTGACCCAGACGGTGCCGTTGGGGAATATCATGAGGAAGAGGTTTCTGAAGGGGGAGTCGTGGATGAAGGCCTCCTTGCTGTCGATGAAGACGCTGTTGGGCGTCCACATCCTCTTCAGCATCTCGTGGCTGAGGGAGATGTTCTCCTTGCAGGGCCTCTTGGCGCTGAAGTCCAGCTTGGGGTCGTTCCACATCTCGTTGATGTAGATGTCCATCTCGAAGTCGTTGGTACTCTCGCTGATGCTGGTGATCTCCTGCACCCAGAACTCCACGCCCACCTCCACCCCAACGCCCTTGCCTCCTGAATGTTGGCAATGTTGGATGGACTGGCTGACACGAACGACCGAAAAGGTTTATGTGTTAGTCATGATCCAGCTACGTGCTTTACTGGCAGTTGGCACGCGCCGCAGTGTCACACTGGGCTACGGGGCATACATCGCAGAATAACAAACCAGGCACTACAGTAATAGTAGGTACGAATAGCCGCATGTGTAACAATTTCGTCTATTTCTTAATGTACACAAGAATTTAGGCCCCTCATGCGGTAATTCTGGCCAGATTGGCAGGTTGACACTCGGTTTACTATGTACTCGAATCTAAGTCTGCTCCATCCATCATCAGTCTAACGCATAAACTGATGACGGACATCATTTATCTCTCATACGACTTCACTTCAACTTTTCCGAGGCTCATACCTGGGACCAAATGCTTGTTGTAGACAGACTCGTTCAGCAGACTCTCCACGATGTAAGAGTCATTGTTGCATTCTTGCTCGGCCAACGACGTTTCTTTGGAGTACGACTGCCCGGTATGATATGGCTGGGGCCCGAACGGCAACTCAGGGTTACGGTAGTCAGTGTGGGCCTTCGGAAAGGGCGACAGGTCAATCGTCTGTCGTACCTTTCGATTCAGCAGCGGTTGATGAACGGTCAAGACGCCGATCGTGCCAAGCACGAAA
>JASAMZ010010824.1:45000-57564 GCA_030248115.1 Linhomoeus sp. GSCO2_2
ACTCTGACCGACCAGGCGTCTCACCTATTTTGGATTCTCCCTTGTTGGACCTACGTATGTATTCGTAGTTGCGCTGGGTGCCCTATATGTACAACGGTTTGAATTCAAATGGGACCGTACCTACCGAATATTGTTGAACGCAAAATAAATGGCGACATATCCTCTCATGCCAAAATACCGTACTCATGGTATATTTGCTCAGGAAATTGGATGAAAGCATGCAACAGTTTGTATTCTACGCCGTGGTAATGGATAAACGGCACAACGCTTTATGGTATAATTATAATCCCTCTGAAAATTAAACTTCTTGTGAATCACGCAATGTCGCACAGATTGGCGTTCTTTTACGGGCGGTAGATCAGTTGGTCGGTGATCGGTATCGATATCGGAGAAGTTTAGCGGAAAGTTGGCCAGCCGAAGGAGAATTGGGAAATTTTGAATTTTAATTTTTTTGCGGCGAATTTTTAAGGGAATTTTTTCGAAGAAGAGCATTTTTTTTGGGAAGTGAGTTTTGTTCTCTTTGCGATCTTCTTTGTTTTGAGCATTTGTTCGTCTGACAGAAGAAGAGAGCTTGCACGAGTATGTAATTACTACGCCTGCTGATGTGATGACCTATGACTCATTTCACATCTGGATTTAATTTCAGTTGAGTGTGCTTGTTTGGAGTGCTTGAGTCTGTCTGTTGGTGGGTGACGTAGTGCGTGTAGTTCATTGATAGCATCTGACTCTCTTTCTATCTTTTGCAGTGTCGCAGAGCGGCGACGGGAGAAGACGGAGCGAGGAAGAGGAGGAGGAGGAGATGAAGGAGCAGCAGCAACAGCAGAAGGTAGGCGCGGCGCCTTTAGAGAGATTGAGAGCTCTACCGTACTCTCTCCTCTATTCTTCTCTTCTCTTGCAGAAGCAGAAGGAGGGGGAGTCGGCGGAGGCCGGCCCCAGCACCCACAGAGGCCACACTTCGGCCAGTGGAGGAGAGGACGGAGGAGAGGGAGAGCAGCAGCAGCAACCGGAGACGGAGCAGGTGAATGGTGTGAACAACGCCGACCTCTGTTGGCGTCAGTAGTCCCGTCGGTAGCCGTCAGTTACAGCTTGTGATTCTAGCGCAGGTGTGATATTCTCTCGCTGTGTGTGAGCGACCGCCAAAGACTGTAAAAGCTGTTAGGATAGGCGCACTGGCTTCGGAGACTTCTGAGCGAGTGTCGTCTGCAGTTGGATTACGGTAGCTGCCAATCTCGAAGCAAGACGGTGCGTCCTCTTCTTCTCTGCAGGCGAGCAGCAGCAGCAGCGCCAGTCCCAGAGCGGCGACCGTCTGGCGGGAGCCGCCGCCCGTCATCGGCAGCGTCAGCTCCGCGGCCAGCGGAAGCAGCGAGGACAGCGTCGCCGCCGTGCGCCAGTACGAGGAGGAGAGGAAGAGGAGGAGACTGGAGCAGGAGGAGCGCGCCGCGGTGGGTACTCTTGCTGGAATGCATGGAGTGGATATGCGCTTCGTGCCACATTCGTGGCCACTCTCGACCGTGCGCGGTAGCTACTGGCGGCCAATCGACAGATAGAGAGAGACGGCGCTCGCACTAGCGTCCTCCTTGCAGTAGTCACGTTAGGCTCGCGCCAGTTCCTTCTTTGTCTGATGCGTAGTATACTGTAGTCTACCTCGCGAGTGCACACAGTTCCTCTGGAGGGCGTTCTGCTAGTTGTAACAGCGTATCCAGCGCTCTCAGTGGTATCAGGTCGGTTAGACTGACGCGCGTCAATGCAATACAGCTTGAGTTGTTGAGGCCTCAGTTTCACAGCCCATCGTCCGTCAATACAACTTGTAAGACAGAGGGGTCACTGGTCGCTTCTCGCGCGCGCTCTACCTTGTAAAACTCCTGAAGCTATACCTCTCGAAGCGACGCTTCTCGTTTCACTGCATAATTGGCGGTCATAATGGCGCTACTCTGTAGCTTACAATCGGCCTATGACACCTCTGAAGTCCGATTCACGTTTCCTGAAGACGACTAAGGTGTCGACTCCACTGGTCATTGACCGCTGAAACTGCCGACACTCCAAGTGGCGTCCTGTCAGTGGCTTCTGAATCTCTGAAGAGACGCGTGAGAATGGCGTCGGCCGAATCGTCCACTCTTCCGCTTCAGACAAGGTGTCATAGGCCGCTTTGGTCTCTCTCTCTCTGTCGCTTAGCGCTACCTTTGTGACTTTCTGAATAGAAGTTGACGGTGCGGTCGTCGTTTCAGAGGTGTAGCTTCGTCAGGGGCACTCCAGTAGTTCGCGGGAACAAACGGCTTCAATAATATTGTGTTCTTTCTCCCTCAAATCCAACTCACTCTCACTAACCTTCTATGGAAGCAGCCTCCCTTCCTATTTCTCCCTACCCCCCTCTCTCGTTGCACGTGAACTTAAACAAACGACTAATACTAAACCAACCCAAACAGTCTTTTCAGTGGAGAAGAAGCGACCCCTCGCTTGTCTCGGAACTACAAAAGCAGTACAATACTAACAAATGCAGGTTCAATTGTAGACTACTATCAAGACTTCCAGCCGTTCCACGAGACCCGCCGGTTTCTACTGCGCCCCCTCCGACTATACGGCGTCGAGTTTGGAACTACTTCCACCAATTGTACCATCTGGTACTTTGCCTGCTGCATGGTTTCTTTGCATGGTTTCTATTTGTCCCCCAGATTCTCGGCATGTCCGATTCCTGCATGCCACACCACCCTCCCTTCCAACTGAATCAACTTCTTGGCGATTGAGCCGCTTCCGACCGTTGGCTTCTGCTTGTTGCGCCTGACGATTTCGCGCTCGCTTCGATTCTGTACCGTATCTACTCTTCTGCATGTATATATGTAGGTAGGAGTTGTGGATTATCTTTTGCTAATCGGTCGCCATCCGTCTTGCAGGCGCCGCCGCCCACGGACGAATCGGCCGCCGGAGCGGAAGCAGAGGAAGCGGTGGAGGAGTCGGCCGCCAGTCCCACCGTGTCGACAGTGTGTGCCCCCTCGCATTGATTGTTATTGCGGTACACGTGCATGTGCTTGCGCAGCGGCCGGCATTCGCAGTCACGCAGACGTCCATATTACCTTTTCTGCAACTAACGCTGGGTACCGTACGCCGTGTCTCCTTCTATACTGCAGGAGCAGCACACGGCGCAGTCCAGCGCCTTCGGCCACTCTTCGGCCACCGGAGAAGAGCTGCAGTCGACGACGACCACTCCCGAGGAGCCGCCCCCGCAGCAGGTGACCGTTTATTCGCTTCTGTATTTCGATATGGGAGGGCCTGAAAGAGGTCTTCTAACAATGGGCTCCTCCAACGACTTATTGCGGTCTTTGTGAAGTTGTCAGTAAAGTTACTGCGGATTACGGTAGCATGAAACTCTCCCATGCCCACTTCTTTTCTCAGCAGGCCATCAGTCCCAGTCTGACCGGCTGGCGCCAGCCGCCCCAGGTCATCAGCAGCGTGGGCAGCAGCAGTCTCAGCAGCGGCTCGGAGGACAGCGCCGCCCGCGTGCGCGCCTTCGAGTGGGACCGCAAGAGGAGGCTGCAGGAGCAGCAGCAGATGCAACAACAGGCCGCCGACACGGTGGGTACTTCTGCGTGCGGTTGCGCACATACACTTGCATTCTGTACTCTCTTCTGTAGACACTTGCCTAGGCGAAAGGTGTGCCTTTCTTCGCTAGAGAGTTGCCATCTGAGTTGCAGGCGACGCCCCAGGAGTCGAACCTCCTCCAGTTCCTGCACGGACTGGAGCAAGAAGGAGAGGAGGAGGAGACGAGAGCGACAGGCCACGCTTCGGCCAGTGGAACGACGACGACGACGGCTGCCACCGCGCCCCGGCAGCAGGTGAACGGCGCCGCTGTCTCTTCTTTGCACCTCTGTATGCGTCGCTGTAGTCGGACAAGCAGTCCGCTAATGCCGAAATAGCCTTAGAAGTGGGTACATGAGAATGAGATAGGCGCCTGGCTTCGAAGCTACTGAAGCGAACCCATATTATCTGCCATTGGATTACGGTAACGGTGCGTCTGAAACCACCGTTGAAACTGGTGCCTACGTACAGTATATGTATTGCTCATCTCTGCAGGGCAGCGGTGGTCCCAGTGGAGTGGCGACGGGTTGGCGCCAACCGCCGCCCGTCATTGACAGCGCCAGCAGTCTGGGCAGCGCCAGCACCGAGGGAAGCGCCGCCGCCGTTCGAGCCTTCGAGGAGAGGAGGAAGAAGGCGCTGCTGTTGAGACAGCGACAGCAGCAGCAACAGAGGGCCGCCCAGGTGGGTACCTTTTGGTGGAGTGAGAGTGGGTAGCATTGGTGGTCGTAGACCCTCTGTTGCGCGCCCTGGCCACAGACCCAATTCGTGGGGCCATCCGTCCGTGCGCGGTAGCTGCCCGCGCCGAATCGGCCGATAATAAAGACGGCGTTCCACTCAAGCGCCGGAGCTTCGCGACTGGGCCTTCTTACTCTGTGCTGCGTAGTACACTGTACCTTACTGCACCAAGGGTGCCTCCTTCTATCAGTAGAATCCTCGTTTGCGCGCGCGGCCTACCAGCTAAGCTAGTTGAATTGTCAGTGAGCGAATTCCTGAAGCTACACCGCCGCTTCTCTCTCTCCACATAGAATTGATGCTCCCCTAGGAGGTACTGTAACTTCCTCTCGGCCAATGACACCTCTGAAGGTCGGACGATGCTTCCCGAAGACAACTGCGGTGGTGTCGGCTCAACTCGCCATCTACCGCCGAACCTTCCGGCCATCCCAAGTGGCAATTGTGTCGTCGTCGTTGGACTGCCAGTGACTTCTGAACCTCTGAAGAGACTCTCCATAATCCCGCCTTCTTCAGCAAGGTGTCATTGTCCGCTCAGGTCTCTCAGCGTCAGTTGACGCTAACTTTGCTTCTTCTTTGTGGGGGCTCCAGAGGTGTAGCTTCTTCATAGGTCGCTCCAGTAGTTCATAGGAACCGACGAGATAAATGATAATGTTGTTCCGCTCTCTTTCTCCCATCTGTCACTCACACTAACCACTCGAGGCTTGAATGTTGCGACTTGCGCGATTCGCCTCCCTCCACCTCCACCACACCCTCTCCCCCCCCCCCCTCCCCGGCATGCGTCGGTCTCGACGAATACTAAACGAACAAAGCATTCGTTTCAGTGGACAAGAAAATGGCCCTTCGCTACTCTCTGGGAACTACAAAACCCTAACCAACTCGGGTGTTTAGACGATTTCAGAGTTCAGACGAGACTCTAGCCCCTCTACTGTCAAGCGAGCCCATATGGCTGTATGGCCCCGGTTCTACTATTCACTCAGCGTACCATTTGGGTACCTACTTGCTTGCCGCATGGTTACTTTGCATGGTTTATGTTTTCTCCCCAGATTCTCCGCATGTCCGATTCCTTCATGCCACCACCCTCCCTTCCAACTGAATCAACTTCTTGGCGATTGAGGCGCTTCCGACCGTTGGCTTCTGCTTGTTGCGCCTGTCGATTTCGCGCTCGCTTCGATTCTGTGTACTTCTTCTATAGATTTGCCGTGGCACTTGCGCTTTGGTAGTCAGTGACCAAACCCGCTACTTGCAGGCGCAGACGACGCCGGTCACAGGCGTGGTGGAAGAGGAGGAAGAAGTGGAAGTGGAGGAGGAGACGGCCGCCGCCGCCAGTCCCCAGCCGACGGCAAGTGCCTCGCAATGCGCGGACCTACATTATCGTATAGTAGGTAGGTACCTACCCCTTTTGAATCTGGCCGTAAAGATGGCACGCGCCAATCTCTCGATTTTGCGCAGTTGGATTACGGTAGCCAGCTGAGAACTCACATCTATAGTAACGCAGAGTGGCCTCTCTTCAGATGGGCCAGCTGTGGCGCCAGCCGCCGCCCTTCATCGGCAGCGAGAGCAGCAGCGACGAAGACGAGGAGGAGGACAGCGCCGTCCGCGTGAGGGCCTTCGAAGCGAGCAGGCAGGAGGCGCTGCGCCAGCGACAGATGCGCCGCGCCCGGAGTGGATCGGCTGCCGCCGAAGGAGAAGCCACTCGGATGGAGGAGGAGGAAGAGCGCTCGACCTCCCCCACGCCCATTCAGATGGCCGTATGTGACTCCCACTCACAGAGCTGAAATCCATTTGTATTGTCCAGGACACTGCAGTACTTAGTCGATATTCCCGTTTTGCTCCCTGACTAGGGCCATTAGCCAGCGTTTCTTAGGGTACTATAGTGATGTGTCTTCTTACAGGGTGTGGACGAGGCGGAGGATCTGGACGCCCCCATGGACGCCGAGGATCCCACCGCGCGCGGCAGTCCCATGCTGCCCTCTTCGCGCAGAGACGCCGCCGACGGTGGAGGAGACGCCGGAGAAAGGGTAGGCGGGGTAGTTTGAGTCTATTCGTGTAGATAACAGACTGGCCTCTTCGAGCTTTCTCTGTGTACCTTCCTCGTACTGTACTGCATTCTGTGCACGTACCATCCTTCGCCAAGCTGGCCCGTGACTCACTCATTCTCCGAGTAGATGGATGAGAAAACTTCCGACGTCGTTGTGTGTCATTCAGGGAGCTTCCTTGGAGGGCCGTTCGGGACCCGTCGTCGAGGACGCCATCGGCGGAAGAGGCAGCAGTCGGAAGCGCCACGGAAGCGCCAGCGCCGCCGCCGGTGGAGGAGACGACGTGGGAGGCCGCTCCAGGAAGGTACCCATCCACTTCTCCATTGAAGCGCCACAAAACGTAGCGTAGAAACTGGAAGAGCGCATGCGCCTTCAGAGCCCCCGAAGGAGCGCGACGCCGCAGGAGCTGGACGAGACGGAAGCCGCCGTCGGCGCCAGTCTCGACGAGGTGCGCCCACTGCGCCTATCGACGTTTACTTTGAATTCTCCAAGTCGCTTCTCCTACTGTACATTGGTTGCCGCCTTCCAGGTAGTGGCCAGTGTGACTGCCACGCCCGAGGAGCAGCAGCCACTGGAGCAGACTGGAGGAGTGGAGGAGGAGATGGAAGAGGAGGAGGAGACGCAGCAGAGGGAGGAGTTGCAGGCGTCTGTTCGGGCATCGGCCGAGGGGGCGGGAGAGGCCGTTGCTACCGCCGCCGCCAATCCCTTGGTCGAGGACGGACAGATGGCCGGACTCAGGGGGTGGGTATTGCTTCTCTTCTTATCTTACCTCCGCCCCCCCCCCCCCCCCCCCTCGCCCCTCCCTCCCTCTCTCCCAGCCCCCTCCCCCCCTCTCAGTCCCTCCCTCCCTGTGAGTCCCTCCCCCGTTCCTCCCTCCGTCCCTCCCCCCCCCCCCCCCCCCCCCCAACACAATTGAGCTCAGCTCTTTCCAGGGAGCTGCCCGAAGCCTCGTTGCTCGTGGACGGGACGCAGGAGCAGCAGCCGAGATCGCCCCTACAAGCCCTGGTGGAAGGCGCGGGAGAGGCCGTTGCTACCGCCGTCGCGCCCGACGCCAGGGACGGGGAGATCGAAGCTCTGCGACTGTGCGTGTGTCATTGGACAATCCGATTGACTTTCTGATTGCTAGTGGAGTCTGGGCGATCATCCACCATCCTTTCATCACAGGCAACTGGTCGCGAGTCGCGAGCGCGAGAGGGAGCTGGAGAGACGGTTGGAGGAGGAGAGAACGCCAGTGGGCGACCGCCTGCAGCAGCTGACGGAGGCGATCGGCGCCCTGCAGAGAGCCCTGCAGACCTCTGAGGAGCAGGTACTCGCTTCGCCCTCAGCGGCTTCCTTCGATGACGCTTGTGTATCGGTGTATGTGTGTGAATGCCACCAGTTGTGACACATGGCCCGGGGGCATTTCAGGCGCAGGCGCGCGAGAGAGACCTCGTCAGGCTGCACGGCGAGGAGGTTGGAGTCTTGCTCATTGGAAGCTCTGAAATCCTATAACTCCCACATGGCACTGACGACCTTTTCAGAGAGCCGAGTGGAGAGGAGCGATGGAGGCGCTGGCCGGGCGCGTGGCCCATTTGGAAGGGCAACTGCAGCCGCCGGCGCAGGCGCAGCAACAGCAACAGCAGGATCAGGCTCAGGTACTCGGGTCTTGACATCTGAAGTTCTACGCCACTGTGTAGTTGAAACCTGGACCTCCCATCCACTTTCTCAGGTGGCCGCCGTGCCCGCCGTCAACGTCGGCCAGGCCGCGGCCGAGGTGAATTTTTATTTGAAATGTTGCCTTGACTTCTCTGTTGTTGTGAATGCCACCTGTAACACCATTGGATACTTCAGCCGCAAGTGCAGCAGCAGCCGATGGGCGCGCAGGCCCCGCCGCCGCCCCAGCAAGCGCAAGATCCAGTCCAGCGCCATCAGGACAACCAGACGGTGAGTGAGAATGCCACTGAAGGTCCTATCTGAATTGTATGGGTGGCACACATGCCTGTTTTCTTCCTTACCTCTTGCAGGTGCCCCAGCTCCCCATGGTGTGCGCTCAGGTGTGTATTCGCCCCTGGGCTTCTTCCATTGGCCTTGTGATTGCTTGTGACCTCTGGGAAGTTCACTGATGCGCTGTTTCAGGCGACGGCGCCCGTGCACCTGGCCCAGCAGCTACTGCAGCGCCCGGCCATCCCCGGTGTGCCCGGACACCTGCCGGCCGGCCGCCGCACGGGCTTCTGTGAGAGACTGACGCTTTGTGACTCCACCTGAATGCCAGTGATCATCTGCCCATTGTGCTGTGGTCGTTGCAGGGTGCCATGTGTGCCTGGACAAGCACTTCCATGGGCCCCTGAAGCTGTTTCACAGCGTGGGTCAGCTGAAGGGCCACATCACGAAGGTCCACAAGATCGACCCGACCACTGGTCTGCTGGTGCCCAGGAACCCCCTGCACCCCGACCACCAGCAATGGCTGCAGCAACAACAACAGCTGCAGCAACAGCGCCACCAGTAGACGACCACCGTGAGTTCCGAACTTCCGCGCCGCCGCTTGTCATCTGCCGCACCCTTTGACGTCAATAAGAGAAAGTTTGTCAGTGGTACGGGCGATCTGACGCCAATGAGTTGTTGATCCACGGCTGATTTTGGCCAAGGCTCTTCCTCTTGATGCGATTTGGAATCGCGCGGTAGATGACAAGTCGGCTGTATTGCTTCTAGTTGGTGCGCCTCTGTGGTCTACTCAAGGTTGTGTTTCCACTTCAGTGTCTACCTGTCGACAGTAGCCCGCATACCCCCGCCCATCCACTGCTCGCCTCCCCTGCCCTGCCTCCGCCTCAGCTGCCGGGTCTGGCCTCCCTCCACTACCACCATCTCTTCACCATCGACGGCCGCCGGTAGCTTTGTAGGCGTGTCCGAATGAGTTGTCGTCGTCGTTCACTCTTTCTCTCTCTTCATATCAGTGGATGACTTCTATACCATTCATGCTGATCGGCGTTCACTTTTGATCGGCGGAGAGGGGAGTTTGATCCGTAGGAAAGCCTTCTGGCCTTCCTATTGATCAAATTCCACTTCGCCGTTCGAAAATCGCGCGCCGATTGACTATCACCCAACAAACAGCCCCTAAGTCCTGGCTTCGCGGCTCTGTGAGTCCAGTAGTAAAGGTGGGAGCGAGCTTCAAGCGTGTGCTTCTACGATTCATATCTCAACTTTCACTCTTCTCAATCTGAGATCTCAAATAGGATCTCAATGGCTTATATCTCAACCGTCATCATTCTGAATGTCTCAATAGTCACCCACATTCTCAATCAGTCGATCTCAACAGTATCCTATGTATGTACATCTCAATTGCCCTCATCTGTATCTCAAGCAGCTGGATCTCATTTTTCAAATATCTCAATCAGTCGATCTCAACAGTATCCAACATCTCAATTGCCCTTCTGTATCTCAAGCAGCTGGATCTCAATTTTCAAGTATCTCAATCAGTCGATCTCAACAGTATCCAACATCTCAATTGCCCTTCTGTATCTCAAGCAGCTGGATCTCAATTTTCAAATATCTCAATCAGTCGATCTCAACAGTATCCAACATCTCAATTGCCCTTCTGTATCTCAAGCAGCTGGATCTCAATTTTCAAGTATCTCAATCAGTCGATCTCAACAGTATCCAACATCTCAATTGCCCTTCTGTATCTCAAGCAGCTGGATCTCAATTTTCAAGTATCTCAATCAGTCGATCTCAACAGTATCCAACATCTCAATTGCCCTTCTGTATCTCAAGCAGCTGGATCTCAATTTTCAAGTATCTCAATCAGTCGATCTCAACAGTATCCAACATCTCAATTGCCCTTCTGTATCTCAAGCAGCTGGATCTCAATTTTCAAGTATCTCAATCAGTCGATCTCAACAGTATCCAACATCTCAATTGCCCTTCTGTATCTCAAGCAGCTGGATCTCAATTTTCAAATATCTCAATCAGTCGATCTCAACAGTATCCAACATCTCAATTGCCCTTCTGTATCTCAAGCAGCTGGATCTCAATTTTCAAGTATCTCAATCAGTCGATCTCAACAGTATCCAACATCTCAATTGCCCTTCTGTATCTCAAGCAGCTGGATCTCAATTTTCAAGTATCTCAATCAGTCGATCTCAACAGTATCCAACATCTCAATTGCCCCTCTGGATCTCAAGCAGTTGCATCTCAATTTCCAAATACCTCAATCAGTCGATCTCAACAGTATTCAACATCTCAATTGCCCCTCCATATCTCAAGCAGCTGGATCTCAATTTCCAAATATCTCAATCAGTCGATCTCAACAGTATCCAACATCTCAATTGCCCCTGTGTATCTCAAGCAGCTGGATCTCAATTTCCAAATATCTCAATCAGTCGATCTCAACAGTATCCAACATCTCAATTGTGTAATGCTGCTAACTGCAATGTTTTGCTTGCCATAACCTTTCAACAAAGGCTAACTAAGTTTTCTCCTAACCTTCGTGATTCGCGCTTAAAGGTTGCTCTAGTGTTTCACCGTCGCAAGGCAAGTTTCCTGCTCACTCATCATCTGCCAACCTTTGTAGTCGCTTGCTAACCTTTCTAATTCCTTAGGAAGTAACATATTCAGCTTCTCCTTCCAGTAACCTTTGGGCAACTCCTGTCTAGACAGCCTAAGAGCATAAAAGCTGTGCCTGCTGCTGACTTGGCGTTCAGTGGTGAAGTTGATGTTACAAAGTGTGTAGTCAAGAAAGTAACGTGGAACAAAACACCACCACAAACTGGTGGCCACAGCAGGGCGTCAAAGGTGTGAAGACAAGGAAACAAGACTACTATGTCAGGAGACAGGAAAGAAATAGAAGACCTGCAGAGAACCAACCGTAACCTGCAACAAAGTGTGCGGAAAGCTGAAGAAGAGGCGCAACAAGCCAACCAACGACTACAAGAGCTGCAACTCCAACTGGAGCGTCTACAAAGACTAGAAGAGGCAGCGACAGAACCTGAAAGGCCGACAAGAGCCAACGACGAGAAAGAAGAAGTCGGAGACCCCTACAGAATCGGTCTCGAATGCTTCAGTGGCAGCGACTCCCTTCAACAAACGTTCAGCGAATGGCTGATAAGATTCGAAGAAGTGAGCATGGCAAGAAACTGGGTCGGCGACAGAAGAGCCGAAATTCTGCCACTCTACCTGAAGAAGGGAGCTCTGACCGCCTGGCGACAACTGGACGAAGCACAAAAGAAACCGTGGGAAACAGTGAAGACGGAACTGACCTACGACGAACACGACAAAGAGGCGGACGAGTCAACGCCAAACTCATTGAACTGTGAAATTCTACAACAACTGAAGGAACTCAACAAGAAATTGGTCGTACTATATCCGCCAAAGGACAGGGAATCGACCCAGGAGAAACGAGAGCCATATATCTTCTCGTTTAATCCAGAGCCGGTGGACGCTGAGAACTCAGAGCACGGCAGTCAAGAACTACAACTGACTACATCAGCTGACGCAGAGACGCAAACGGAATCCGAGAATGAAAACGACGACGAACTTGTGAGCTCTGAAGACAACACAACTCCCAGGCTAACGAACCGTGTCGACTACCAGCCACACAACAGCAACTACAACTTGACAATTGCCTCACCAAAGTGCCACTGCTACACGCAAAAGAAGGAGGCAAACCACAACGACAACAACTGGAGAAGTGACGTGAGCGAGAGCGACTTCAACCACGACAACGAGAGCCCTGGAAACAAGCCAAAGGAAAAAGCGAAAGCCAAGAAACGAAAGAAGAGGAAGAATCCAAAACCCTGAAACCCTCTCTGCGGTTGTTGCGCTGCTTGCGTGTTTCGTCTAACTGCAACACGCTTTTCGTGAGAGGGGGGAATCTGTAATGCTGCTAACTGCAATGTTTTGCTTGCCATAACCTTTCAACAAAGGCTAACTAAGTTTTCTCCTAACCTTCGTGATTCGCGCTTAAAGGTTGCTCTAGTGTTTCACCGTCGCAAGGCAAGTTTCCTGCTCACTCATCATCTGCCAACCTTTGTAGTCGCTTGCTAACCTTTCTAATTCCTTAGGAAGTAACATATTCAGCTTCTCCTTCCAGTAACCTTTGGGCAACTCCTGTCTAGACAGCCTAAGAGCATAAAAGCTGTGCCTGCTGCTGACTTGGCGTTCAGTGGTGAAGTTGATGTTACAAAGTGTGTAGTCAAGAAAGTAACGTGGAACAAAACACCACCACAATTGCCCCTGTGTATCTCAAGCAGCT
>JASAMZ010010825.1:0-10233 GCA_030248115.1 Linhomoeus sp. GSCO2_2
CGCCTGAATAGTGGCGTTATTCTGCCTGTAGCTAACAAACGCTTCACCATTCTCTACATACCTTTAGAGCAGTGGCGGATCCGGAATTTTGGAATGGGGGGGGGGGCGGAATTTTTGAGGCCACAGGGGGGACCAAGACGCTATAAAAGTACATCAAAAAATTTGCGCTGCAGGCGAAAAATTGTCCCGATTTTGGCGTTTTCTGCTACAAAATTGCCTTTGAAAATTTTTGCCGATTTGGGCTAGGCGAAAAATTTTGCCGATTTTGGCCTTTTTAGGTTACAAAATTGCTATAAAATACCGCCGCAGGCGAAAAGTTTTTGCTTGGAACAGGCTATCGCGCAAAATTTTTCTTGGGAGGGGGGTATGGGGGGGGGGGGGGGCGGGTTGGCCGAATGGGGGGGGGCGGACGCACAAACCCCCCCTTCCTGGTTACGCTACTGCAGAGTACCCCAATGTTTGTACCTTTTGCTTTATGAATGTCCAGGCTCGTCACCCAGTCCTAATGTCAGACTTGACTTCTTTGCGTCCGTTGCAGCTTCAACCTCCACCGGGGCGTCCACTAGAAGTCGATCAGCGGCATCGCCCGCATGCATGGCATGTGCGACACTTGGAACAGTTGCACCGTCACTGAAGGACTGGACTTCTCCTCCGCCTTCATTGGGGCCCACGAGATTGGACACAGGTAGGCAATGCTTTGAGATCGAACAAACAAGAAGACGAAATTGGCAAAATAAAATAAATTAAAACAACATATAGAAAAATGAAATAAAATAAAATAGAATAAAATAAAACAAGTAGAATAAAATAGAATTAAATAAAGTAAATTAAAATGATGTGAAGTGAAATGAAATGAAATGAAATGCAAATTAAATTAAGTTAAACTAAATAGAATTACATAGAATAAAGTAAAATAAATGAAATAAAATGAAATAAAATTAAATGAAGTAAAGTACAACACTATAAAATAAAATAAAGCAATATAAAATAAAATAAAATAAAATAAAATAAAATAAAATAAAATAAAATAAAATAAAATAAAATAAAATAAAATCAAATTAAATTAAATAAAATCAAATTAAATTAAAATAAATTAAATTAAATTAAATTAAATTAAATTAAATTAAATTAAATTAAATTAAATTAAATTAAATTAAATTAAATTAAATTAAATTAAATTAAATTAAATGACCAGGATAGAATAGAACAAAATAGAACAGAAGAAAAGAAAAGAAAAGAAAAGCGAATAAAGGAAAATAAAAGAAAATAAAACAAAATGAAATGAAATAAAACCAGGCAAGTCGTCCGGGGGACGCAGTATACTCCACAAATTTGAACTCCTACGCACGGTGACTCCTATGCTGTTGTGGCCTCCTGACACTCCCAATCGGAAAACTAATGCCGAATTCGTGATCTACATCCCAGAATACCCCAGAATCAACATACAACACCCCTAACTTCCTATGGACTCGCAGAACCGAAATTCTGCACTTGGGGTATGGTAGCATGCGAATTCGTCATAGGTACGTTCAAACACCATCTAAACGCTAAACGAATGCCAAATTCGTAATCAGCGCCCCCGAAAACCCCGGAATCGAGTGTAATATCGCGAAAGTCGACCCGACACCCAATATTCAAATGGACGCGGCAGGGTTACTGTAGCTCTGCAAATTTGCCAAAAACACTTTTCTGGACCAGATTTCAACGTAGAATCGTTTAAAACCACTTTTGAACCGATTCGGCAACGCATTCGAGCGCTACAGACGCTGAAACGCGAAAAGTGCAATTTTTTACCCCGGAGTCAAAAAAGTTCCACCAAGATAACTTTTTTGTGTCTCAACCGATTTTCACCGTTCATGGCTCATTCGATAGAGGACATCTGGGAAGGAGCACCAAAGGCGGTCTCGCGGCTCTAGCTGCTACCTATCGCGCACAGCAAACCGTCAAAGTCGGAAAACAGCGAAAAATCGCGAATTTTTCAAATTTGGCGCCAAAATTGGTCCCGCAGCGATCCAATTCTTTTTTCCGTGTTCGGCACTATCGAGTACTACAACATATCAAAAGATAGTATACACCATTATATGCAACTTTTTCGAGTTCTACCTTGTACTATGCCTTTTTCAGTACTTTGAAAAAATAAATTTTTGAATTTCCCGCCAACGGGGTCCCGGAGCGTGACCCCATATGTCGTGCAGGTTGCCCACCCACTAGGCCTACCCAACGCAAAAGACCGTTTGCAAATCGGCCGATGCACGCGCGAACCCCATCCGGTCCAAATTACTGCGTTTCGCGCACAAACGCTTTATACTCCACACTTTTTTGTGGAGTATAATAAAAGAATAAATATAACAAAATATATGTAAAACAAAAGAAAAGAAATGGAAAGAAAGTTTCCTTCAAACAAGTATCCGTCAGTGACATATTGCAGCGTGGGAATGCGACACGACGAGCCCTACTGTGCCAGTACGTTCATTATGAGCTCCTCCTTGGGCCCTGGAAAGGTCAAATGGTCGACGTGCAGCCTTCGCGACTTTCACAAGTTCATTCAGAAGCTAGAGTGAGTGCTGCACCATCCGAGATTTTTGAAATCCCGTTTGATTCAGTGTAGAACGTTGACTCGTTTTCCAGCGGGCGCAACCGGAACTGTTTGCGCACCATGGCTGGCAGAGAGATCTTCTCGCTGAATCTGCCGGAGCTGCCCGGGCAAAGATACAACGCCGACGCCCAATGCGCCATGATGCACGGGAGCAGATACAAGATGGTGAGGATTTCTGGGGCGCGCAACCACACCAGACCTGTGGTGGACTGACGTAAACCTACACAGGTGGAGCCCAGCAACGCTCACCGCGACGGGCCCTGCAACGTGATGTGGTGCGGCAAGTCGGGCAACTTCGGCCGTCTCATCACCTCCCACCCCGCACTGGAAGGCACATACTGCGGTCCGAATCGCTGGTGCCGCCTGGGAAGGTGCGTGATGGCCGTCGACCAGCCCAGACCAGCGCCAGCTACCGTACGACCTTTGTCCGGTGGGAGAACCACGCAGGCGACACCTGCGACCACGCGACGGCCGTCGGTCAGCAGCAGCTTCAGGGTGAGAGCGAAATTCGTGTGGAGTTTGCGACTGGATGCATTACAGGGTGGCCAAGAGAAAGATAATCTAGTCTCAGTTTCAGTTACAATATAAGTTAATAATTAGTTAACTGAAACTGAATCGAAACTGGCACGTGCGCCAAAACTGAAACTGACACTGAAACCCAACCAGCAGCATATGTAATTTTGACTGAAACGGAAACTGAAACTAGCTAAAACGAGTTTCTATTAGTCATCCTGCTACGTCACTGGATAACCTACATAAATCTTCTCGTGTCTTCCTTTTCCTATCTCCAACGCCCAACTGTTGCAGCGCGTGGACGGCCAGTGGTCTGGCTGGAGTCGGCCTGACTGTTCTCAGTGCAGCTGCCCATCTGTAGCCAACTCTCTGGGGGTCGTCGTCTCCTACCGTACCTGCACCAACCCCGCGCCCAAGAACGGTGGCAGAACCTGCGAGGGGTCGTCTCATAGGGGTCTGGTGTGCGCCGACGGCTGCCCCAGCGTCAAGAAAAGCCCATCGGACTACATTCGTGGTATCTGCACTGGGCACAGAAACAAGAGGACCGATTCGGAGCTGACTGGGCAAGGCTCCCAGTTGACGCGATTCCCCGCCAGAGCGTGCAAGGTACCGTACTCTGCATACGGTACAATGTGACCTAAAAGTCGGCAGCATTTACCTCTCTGCTTCAGGTCTTCTGTCACGTGCAAAGTCGCAAGACGGGCTCGAAGAACTTCCGCTTCTATGGCGACCACATGCCGGACGGCACGCCCTGCGGAAGCACCAGCGAAGACAAGCGCTACTGCATCAATGAGCAGTGCCTGGTTGGCGGTTTGAAGCCTTGTGAAGTACTTACATACGAGCGTTCGAATACGTCAACTGTTGATGCTTTCCAGCCTCTGACTTGCGACGAGAAGGCGTTGAGCTTGGGTGACGCCGGGTGTCCCTCAAGTGAGAGAAAGCCGTACACTATTTTGTGGCTAAGCAAGAAAATGCAGTATTTGCGTACCTCCAGGGACGTGCACCGTTCGCAAGACCTTCGTCCAGCCGAGCAGTCGGTGGGGTGTGTGGTCCTCCTGGTCAGGCTGCAGCGTCTCCTGCGGTGGCAACGGCAGCAGAAGGAGAACTCGCAGTTGCTCCAGTGGCTCCTCCTGCAGGGGAGACGGAGAGGAGGTGGAGCGATGCGGCTCGGCCGCCTGCCCGCCCGCCAGACCCGACGCGCAGTGGGGTAGCTGGGGAGCCTGGTCGTCCTGTGAGTGACCGCTTTCTGATAGACTGCTCATAAAAGTCAGCGAACACCGGGATTGCAGGCTCCAAGAGCTGCGGCGGCGGCGGCAGCTCCATTCGCCATCGGCGCTGCGTCCGGGGCTCCTGCTCGGGCGACAGCGCCGAGACTCGGCTCTGCTCCTCCACCTGGTGTCCCTGGAGCGTCTGGAGCGCCTGCTCGGCCACTTGCGGCGGCACGAAGCGTCGGACGCGCTCCTGCCCCGGCGGCACCTGCTCCTCGGGGAAGAGCGTCGAGCGCGCCTCCTGCAACGAGGGCGCCTGCGTCGACTGGACCAGGTGGTCCGATTGGTCGGCCTGCAGTAGAACCTGTGGAGGAGGCAGCCAGGTCAGGGCCCGGAGCTGCATCGGCGACGGCTGCACCGTCAGCCGCAAGACGGAGAACCAGGCTTGCGCCACGAAGTACGAGCGTTTGAATTTTGTGCTCTTTGCTCGAAAACGGGCCCTCATCAACGACCCAAACCCATTTCAGCTACTGTCCATGGGAAAGCTGGGGCCCTTGCTCCAAGACCTGTGACAGAGGGGAGCGCCAGCGCTACCGATCCTGCCCAGGCGGCGGCTGTCGCGATACGTCAGACCCCTCCAAGCGCACCATTGACACGGCTAGCTGCACGCTGCGCAGTTGCGTCTCCAGGTACTGTAACTGCTTGCAGTTTGGAACATTGGAGTACTGTTAGTCGGAAAGGCCTAAACAATGAGACGTTTGCGAAATCCACAAATTCTTACCTGAGAAATGAATGACAGAAGCCCAAATTCTCAAATAATAGCACGAAAATGTTCGGGCAAAAGGTTAGGCTCTGTCTGTCTGTCCACACTTTTGCTGATGTACAGTATACTGTACCTGTACTGCATGTGTGTTCAAAACATCCCCTGGCGCTATTCAGCAACACTGAAGCTGAAGGGTATTCCTGGACCCTGTGGACCGACTGGGGCTCCTGCTCCGTCAGCTGCGGAAAGGGCACCCAGAAGCGCTACCGTCACTGCTTGACGCAGAAGACCAGGCTGGTCGACAAAAGGTGCCAGGGCCCACGGAGCGAGTCTAAGAGCTGCAAGCATCGCACCTGCGGCGTCTGGTCCGCCTGGACGGACTGGAGCGCCTGCAGCGCCACCTGCGGTACAGAGGGACGCAAGACCAGGAGGAGGTACGGTATACTATAACAAAAACTTAGCGATTGTTCTAGCAATTGAATTGTGTTGTCACCTAATGCCATTTCTCCACAGAACCTGCGAGAGCGGCTCCGACTGCGCGGGCGTCAACGAGTACTGGCTGAGCTGCAGTCTGCCCCCCTGCGCCGGAAGTCGGCCGCGCCAGTCGACGCCCACGAGAAGCAGTCGACCCAGCTCTGAGTGGTCGTCCTGGAGCGACTGGAGCGCCTGCTCCAACTCCTGCGGCCCTGGGAGGAAGAGCCGCCAGCGGTTCTGCATCGAGGTACATGCAGTATTACAGCTCATATGCTAAACGCTGCTCATACGCTAACCTTGGATACGCTCATATGCTAAACGCGTAAACCGACATGCTGTATAGAGTTCTAATTGGGACGAAATGCAGCATGCCAGTGATTGACCAGTGCCTCTATATCCATGCTTGTGGTAACTACCACTTTCGCTCATTCATTACAGCGATTCGCTACAGTATGACTACTGTTGTTGTTGTTGTTTGCGTAGTTGAACTTGTATTCAAGCCAACGCAGCAACTATCGTCCAGGGAAGCTGCCCGGGCGAGAAGTTGCAGTCGGGCAGCTGCCAAGAGCGCGCCTGCCCACCGAAGAAGAAGGCGACGACGACGACGGAGGCGCCCGGAGAGTGGACGTCGTGGGGAACCTGGTCGGTCTGCTCCCAGTCCTGCGACGGAGGACACCGAGTCAGATACAGGTGCGACTTGGATCCAGTCATGAGTGGCAATCACGTGTACATACAGCTTACTAACTCATGTCGATGTCATAACTCATATGGTGGTGTTTTCAGTAAGCAGCACGAACTTACTTGCACTTTGCAACTTTAGAGGCGAAACACCTGTTCATATCCCGGAATTCTAACCCCATGCAACGAAGGCTAAGTGAGGTTTCTATGTTACTACAATTATGTACATACTCTCAGTCTACCCATCCATTGCTGCAGGAGCTGCTTCTTCTCGACCTGCGGCGAGGGTTCGGCGCGCGAGAACACCTTCTGCAACACGCACTCGTGCAGCAGCGCCCGATCCAATAATCGCGCGGGCGAGTGGTCTGTGTGGGGCCACTGGTCCACCTGCTCGGTCACCTGCGGCCCCAACGGGGTCAGGGAGAGGTATAGGGCCTGCTTCAACGGCCGCTGCGCCGGCGCCAAGTACCAGAAGCAGCAGTGCAACGCCGAGGCCTGCGCCAGCTGGGGAGGTATGGTAGCCCCCGTAGCGCTGATGGGGGCTTCAAAAGGGAATCTGTATTCCACCGTTACGGCAACGGTTACGGTTATGTAATCCACCATTACTAAATACTAAGGTTACTAGTGAAAATGCGCGATCTGTAATCCACGGTTGCGAAGTCAGATGCTGTTATCAGCAATCTGTCTTAGCAGTACTGCCAGTAAGATTTGAAATTCTAATGGCAAAACGTTGCAATGCAAAATATTACATTTCCATCTTCAATTAACATTCCACTGACTTTTTCATTCATTTCATTTCAATGAATTATCTTAAAGCTTAAAAATTAAGTTTTAATAAAATAATTATATATTAACCATGACGCTACAATATACCAAAGGGCCAGTCATGCATGCATTGGTATTGCACCCATTGCAATGACACCCATTGCAGGCTGGGGCCGCTGGAGCAGCTGTTCTGCGACTTGCGGCACCGGCTGGCGCAGACGCGTCCGCAACTGCTACGGCGCGGGCAACTGCGGAGGCGGCAGCTCGCAGGAGGAGCGCTGCAACACGCGCTCCTGTCGATAGCCCCCCACCCATTGGCTTGCTTCTCTCTATGGACTGAAAGAGAATCAATCGCCACCAAAGACGCTTGTGACTGCGCCACTCTGAAAGATGAACCCTCTACCACTACCAAGGCCAACTCTATCTCACTGCCAAGCGCCGTGGGGGCGCCTCCCGCCTACCGTAATCCCGGTGCTCCCCCCGTTACGGCTGCGACTCGCTGTGTGTGTATCTCTATGGGTCATTCCAAGTGCCTGATCGGCTCTTCGTGTAGAAGCGGCGGCGTCATACGGATATTCGGCCTTCGGCGTGTCTCTATTCTAAGACGGTGATTGCGTATGTGTAGACTGGTTCGGTCCTGTCTATCTGTGGTGTTTGGTGATTCTGTGTCGAAAACTGGCTTTAGTAGCTCTCTCCATAAGTAGCTTACCGAATTTTCACCGTTTACCGCTTATGTAACTGTGTGCCAGGGGTGACCATAGAAACTAATTTAGTTTCAGTTTCAGTTTCAGTTTCAGTATGAGTTTTAATTGTAGTTTCAGTATCAGTTTCAGTTTCAGTAAAAATTTCTTGTGAGTTTCAGTTTCAGTTACTGAAACTGAGTTTCAGTATTATGGTGCTCGTGGATTTGGAGGGTACATGCTATTTTGCTTACTATAAGCGTTGCAGAGTTGCAGATTAATAAAGTGCATTTCAAGCTATTTCGTCATAATCAACAAGCAGTACGCCAAATTAACCTAAGATGAGCCAAAGATACACATTAAACACTGATTTGGCACTAAAACCAGTTTCAGTAGTGTGCACTGAAACTAGTTTGTATTGCACTAATACTGATTCTTTTTGGGGAGTTTCAGTTTCAGTTTCAGTTTTAATATGGCTGATCAGTTTAGTTTCAGTTTCAGTTTCAGTTTCAGTATATTTATAGAAACTGAAACTGAAACTGAAACTAGATTCAGTTTCTATGGTCACCCCTGCTGTGTGCTCCGACGATCGTGAAACGGTAACAACACTGTCAATAGAAATGACGTCCAAGTTTGGTACCAAGCGTTCCTGCGGAGGGGACTGCTATTGTAGGATAGGGGGAGATCATCATACAGTGGCTAAGCAGTACCGGAGTTTTCCGCTTAAGCGCCCCCTCCCTTCGCTAGCAACAAGGCCTTGAAGTTAGGGCAAGGAGGGGGCGCTTAAGCGGACGAATCCGGTACTGATGGATGCGTATACGCGTGTGCAAAAAAATTTCACGTAGGCACACGCATACGCAAACTCCGTACGTTGCGCCTGTAGACTCACGAACGCCTCCTCCATGGAATGATTGAACATTGACTGATGCCCAGACTAGAAGACGCAGTCACTGACCGGTTGCGCCCTTCGGCCTTCCTCTGCTGATCATATCGCTTTGCCGCGATTCTGCAAACGGCATGCTAAGTTCTGTTGGCGCCAACGAAGAAACTACGAGTCCAACTGTATGCGAGTAGTCGTTAGATCATCCTTTATACTGTGGCTGGTCTCCTCGATCACCACAATTGAAGCATTCTATCCCATATATCTCTGGCGCTCTTTGGCACGGTCACACGAATGAAGGTTCCCGTGGTACTCATTTTGTTTGTATCAAAGGCAGAGTTGGTATTTCCGCTGGAGCTTGAGCGCGTCAACCTGACGCTGTTAGAGACAGATCCTGAAGCCTTCTACGTTGGGAAGGTCGTTGAAGCTTGCTCGAACAGTGAGGAGGTAGTGTATCGGTCACCATGCTACTTACGGAAGGAGAAAGTTGCATGGCTGGGAGACTTTGGCTTGCAATGCTCTCCTGGAATGAACGCTACCGCAGAACGTACAGTCTGCAAGTGCCTACAACCAATCTGTCTTTATTGCTCGAGTGGGACATCATTGCAGCGGTGGAGCGATATCAAATAGTTCTAGGAATGTTACTGACACGACAAGGGTTCAACTCTAGCGTGCCATGCAGAGTTCTATTCGATTCTTTTGGTCCTGCGGTGAGGTGCTTGCTGGACATGTGCGGCGTTGAATGTGCCGACGAGAGCTTGTCAAGAAACATCACCTGTCCACACTCCAGTCTCATGGACGCAATTTCCTCATTGATCCGCAAGGTGCGAGACATGTCCAGCGCCATCGTCGATTGGGCCGACCATTCCACGAAAGCGTTCTTGCTCGAAGAAGAGGCGCGTGGCGGCACTGGGAGTGTTTCCTACTTTCGTCAACATCAGGATTCGCCCGTGTGCAGGTTCGCACTGTCGCGAGAACACCGCGAGACGTTCCGTCTCAAAGTCTGGGACCTCGACAACGTCTGCTGTGGAGCAGCGAATTACGAGCTTCAGACTATTATGGATGGTATCATTACATTGAGAGGTCTTGTCAGAGAGCTCATTTTGCGAAGGGGTCGCTACAGCCAAACATACGCCTGCTACGACGAGGCCGCCCTTATTCACGCGAAGAGTCACACCCAAAAGGCCCTTGTCATCACGACTTCGATACGAGCGGGACTTTCTGGCCGCGGCCAAGGAATCGTCAGAGCGCGTTGCCAGTCACTTTCGAGTCTCAAGAACCTTGGTCACTCTCTGTTTCGCAATCGGATGCGCATTCAATTCGGCGTTTCTCGCACTATTGGTGGGAAGTTGCTGCGGCGAAAGAAGACAAGAACTGCGGACCTGGAAGCACTGCCTCGTCTTCTTCGCGAGCATGCTCGCGGCGAACAGTTGCTCCCTTGTGTCGACCATGCTCGCGTTTCGGCACGCGACGCGGTTGCCCCTGGAGTGGGCGAGGGATGAGTTCATTACGGTGAATCCCTGCTTTGAAGAAGCTGATTACTTTCGCAGATACGTCACAAGTTTTGCCCCTTCGGACCGACTACACGAGGTTGTAAGGTACGTTCGTGAACTGCTCATGGCGACCGGCCACAAGGTTACCAGAGCACCGCAGCAATACGTAACTGAACGTAATAC
>JASAMZ010010826.1:0-15641 GCA_030248115.1 Linhomoeus sp. GSCO2_2
AAAAGAAGAGACCGCAGCAGATATCGGCTGGAGGGATGTTCGCTGCGTTGACGTAACAGGGGGACTTGATGGTGCGCGTTTTTGGATCCCGTGTGCTTGACAGCGTGTGCTCAAACGAGGACTGCAACAGAGATCGGCGGGAGGAGCGTTCGCTCGCACCTCTGAAGTGATAGAAAGTGTTCCTGTGCGCGTTCTTGGAATCCGGTGTGCTTGACAACCAGCATTGTTGTGTATTGTGGGCTGACAGAGGATTTAAATTTTGTGAAATCGGCTTGAGTACGGAAAGGGAAACCGTCGTTCTCTCTACAAGTCAAGCTCTGCAGGAAACGAAAGGGCACAAAGTAACGATTCCGGAGCTAGACCTAGCCACATCAGGCGATCACTATGTATCTTCAGCAATCAATCCCACAACTGGAGGCTATATACTTCTCGCACCTCACCTAACCCATAGAAATCAACAAATCCAACGAAAAGACCTGGAAAAGCGCCCTTGTAGGTAATGTGGCACAAACAACACGGAACAACCAACTACACTAGCAACGCACGTAAGCAAAGCAGCCATAGAAACGCTGTGTGACCTGTGTGTATCGTCAGTACAGTCAGCATCACGTGTAATGGAGCACGTTGTGTGGCACACAAAGAGCGTGCGTGTAGCACAGAAGTGTTGGTGTGGTGGAGGGGTACTGTAATATCACAGAGAAAAGAACACCAACGTTTCATGGATTGTGCGCGCGCCCTAAGGAAAGGGGAAAGCCGAAAGAAAGCGAAATATGTGCATGCATTTGTTGGGGTGCGTGCGTTGAGCAACGCGCAAGGGGAAGGATACGGCAATGGCGCCAAATTCAAAATTTCAAATCAGATTCAAGAGTCCTGTTTGGCGCGAATCAGGCCCTTCATCATGTCGAAGGTGTTGCCGTCGGGCAGAAGACTGTACGCCTGGCCGGAGCGCCTGCCGCGCACCTGAAAGTTTAAAGATTAAGGTGTAGAAATATTTGCAAAAACTGCACAAACAACTGTATTGGTGCGTGCTTGAGCCCCTACAGAGAAGCACTCCGACCCAGTAGATTGGTTACAGAGCGCGCTTGGTGGGTTTCCAAGCGGATTTTCGAACTGTGAGGAGATTACCAATACGCGAAAAAATAAAGGTCATTGCAACATTCTATCACTCGCGCGGCGCGTCGATTGAAATGAATCGCGTGCAAATCGAATATCCGCCGGTGAAATAAACACTTTCCGTGCCTCAGTCTACAGATATTGGAGTGTCGAACATCGCCAAACTTGACAGATTATGCAAAATATTCACGCAAATAAATACACACCTGAAGATAGCCGTGGGCGTCGAGACCGCGTATCTGCGCTCGCTCCTCGCTCGCTACGCCCGCGCCCGCGGCGCCCTTGGCATCGCTGGCGACGGTCACCTCCTCGCGACTGCAACGGTGGAATATGGGACTGGCTCGCTCGATCATGTGCATTGCTCACTACTTACAGACACACAAAGTGGCAGGCACACATACACCCGCTCCTACACACGGCCTCCCCCATACGTATTTTACCCCCCCCCCCCCCCCCGCCACAGGAGGGTTGGAGGTGACACGGTACCTCCGAAGGTGAAAACATGCCGGCAAAGCACTAAAAAATTCCGTCACATCAGGGAGAACAACGTGCGCAATTTGGTAGAACGCAGAGCCAGAGGCGAAGATTTGGCTACTTTTAGGCGTACGCGAGTG
This sequence comes from Linhomoeus sp. GSCO2_2, assembly GCA_030248115.1. Taxonomy (NCBI): domain Eukaryota; kingdom Metazoa; phylum Nematoda; class Chromadorea; order Monhysterida; family Linhomoeidae; genus Linhomoeus; species Linhomoeus sp. GSCO2_2. The sequence continues at coordinate 1,728 of JASAMZ010010826.1, forward strand.
AGGCCTCACACCCTCCCCCCCCCCCCCAACCCAGTTACGCGCATTACGAGCCTCAGCCACCCCTTCCAACTCACAATCCATCACTTCAATCCCCGTGAAAACCAATTAACTCAAACAGACCTGTGCAGCCAGTAGTCATAGTACAGGGGCAGGAAGGCGTCGCTGCCCCTCCCCATAAACAACTCGACCAGTTGATCCAGTCTACTCAGTGTCAGGGCTATCAATTTCTCCACATTGATGGGTGGGGCCTCGTCTGGCAACATGTCGTTCAGACAGACGGTTGGCCGACTGTTGCTCACGTTCATGCCGCAGCCTGGGAGTGAGGGAGAGAGAGTCACTACTAGAGTGGGTGGGGGGGGGGGGGGAGGGATTGGGGGCAAATGACCCCCCCCCCCCCCCCCCCCCCCCCCCCCACAAGATGATGGCAGTGCCCCTCCCCCCTCTTCAGATGCTGGCGCGTAGACAAAAAATTTCTGCCTGCGGCGCTAACAAGCTGTGTGTCTAAAAAGTTCAACCCATACATAGCGTCTGTCAAATCTTGGTGAACAGTACAGTGAACTTCATACACATCATCAGCCGTATCTAGAGAAGGTAGCTCGAGGACGTGTACCACAAATCAAGTGAAGCTTTTCTCACGATACGGTTGTCGGTACAGCTGATCTAAAGCTCAGTGATATCGCCGCGTTCGCTATATGTTGTCGGCATGATACGACACCGTTTATCTGAAGTTTTACACCTGTGTGAATAAGCCGCATCGAAAAAAATTTGTCTAATGTTTTGTGCAGTCGATCTCTACAAGGAATTCCGTTTGGCGTACGATCTTTCTGTTTCTCCGTTCCCAATTATCAAATCCGTTGTTTATGCGCTTGCCATTTCTAAAGAAATTTTGTCGCTAGCTCATGGATGAAAAAGTTGATTTTCGACATTTACGTATTTTAATTGTGACTATCTCAAAATAACAACTTTTGAAAACTGTAGAACTGTGTCACAAATTCTTGTTGGCGTACGGTCTTACCACTTGGGCATTCACTTTTGTCAAAATACCGCGTTCAATTTTTGTCGATCTGTGATATTTTGACACTTAATCGCGTGTTTTTACCAAATGCCACATTTGCAAAAATTTTATTTTGTTATCCGCGCGCTATGTGCTTGCCATTTCTGAAGAAATTTCACCTCTAGCTCATCAGACGAAAATGTCGATTTTCGACATATTTGTATTTTAATCATAAATATCTCGAAATTACAGTTTTGAAAGCTGTAAAACTATGTCACAAATTCTTACTGGCACACGACCTTTCCATTTCTGCATTCACATTCGTCAATAAATGACGTCCAATTTTTGTCATTATATGAAATTTCGACAAATAATCGCGTATTTCTATCAAATTCCACATTTGCAAAAAATTTATTTTGTGCTATAAATCATCCGCGGTCTATGCTCTTTCCATTTCTGAAGAAATTTCGCCGCTACTTCATCAGGCGAAAAAGTCGATTTTCGACATTTTCATCTTTTAATTGTAAATATCTCGAGAATGCGAAATTAGCAACAGAAACGGACATCGGATCCATACTCGACTCTACTTGACCACATAGGTCACATATTTTACTTCGGTGCCACGAACGGACGGACGGACGGACACACAGACAGACGGACATTGTCAACCGTATATATATGTTACCGTGACTACCCGGATCCAGTGAAAACCCGGATATACGGGTTTTCACTGGTCGACCTAGTGGAAACCCGGATATCCGGGTTTTCACTGACAGATTAGTGAAAACCCGGATAATCTCAAATTATCCGGGTTTTCACTGAAAGTTCAGTGAAAACCCGGATATGCGAGATTTCGTGAGAGGTAAGTGAAAATCACGATAGCTGTGTTTTCACTAACCTTTTCGAAGAAATAGCCTAGAAATCGAGACACCTAGGTATTAGTTTCGAATACTGGTGGTGAAACGAGTGCTTGTGAATGGCAAATCGCGCTGTTTGTTGTGCGAAAACCGTCGTGGAGTGCGATACGTGCGTTCTTACGTAATACTGTGCATCTTTGCCGAGCCGCCCTTTCGCAACTCTCAGTGTTTGCAGCCGATTGGCGCGTCTGACTTCAACTAAGTCTGCCAAGTTACGGGGGATGTGCATTCCGCTTACAGCTTGCACGTGGCTGAAAGTTGTCGCAAGCGCTAGCAGGGAAGGGGCACAGCCGGCCTAAGCAGGAGGTGAATCATATGGAGGAGTGTTTATCCCACTTACAGTTTGCACTAAAACTCTGTCGGCGTCGCGCCTGGCGGGTCTCAGCTGAGGCTTAGCGCGACCACCAACTTCAGGGCGCGCTCCGCGCGCCCTGAAGTCGGTCACCGGTCGCGTTAAGCCTAAGTTTCGACCCGCCAGACTGCGACGCCGACTGACTTTTGTGGACTGTGGGCGCAGGGCGAGCCTAAGCATAGCCTGATTTGGAAGGAACCAAACGACCTTCAGGCAATGGAATTATACGTTATAGCAGTGCATTGCGCGGTTCTGAGCATGTCGGAGCATTATCCGGGTTTTCCCTAACCTATCGGTGAAAACCCGGATATCCGGGTTTTCACTAACTCGACAGTGAATACCCGGATATCCGGGTTTTCACTAACCAACTTAGTGAAAACCCGGATATCCGCGTTTTCACTGAAGACGGGTTTTCCCGGTCACATATACACCTCGCCGGCTGAGGCGCGGCGAAAAAATTGTAAACATTTGTGGATGCGTGGCTCAAAATATTGAAACTCTTTGCCGGGGGCGGTGAGAAAGACGCCACTTCGCCGCCCCGGGGCGGCGGAAAGAGGAATACGCGCAAAACAAAATTTTTCTCTGAGGCGAAATTTTAGAACTAAACCAGCAAAATGATGTTTGCCATGTTGGAGAATGTGAGAGGGAGAGGGGAGGGAGGGAGGTGGTGGGGGGGGGGGGGGAGGCGGGGGGGGGGGGGGGGGGGGTTGGGACTAACACCAACCCAGAACGCAGTGCAGGTCCTGCCCTCTGACGGAGCAGTTGACCAGGACCCCGCCCAGCTTGTGACTGCGCCCAAAGTAGATGTCGTTGGGCCACTTGAGCCTCAGCTGAACATCCCTGTAGTCCGGATGGCGACACACTCCGTCCACCACTGCCAAGGCCAGCAGATGTTGAATGAAGCCCGGCGCTTGACCTAGTCTGAAATCATATTGATACCATAGATGGGCAAAGGGTTGACAAGGGTTGTCAAATGCAACCCTGAATTCTGACCCCACCACGCAATACGCAGCCCAAATCCAGACCAACACGCACCACCACAACCCAGATTGGCTTGATGTCTCACTAATTCCTTTAGAAAAGGCCATTTCAAAGAAAATTGGTAGTATGAAGGTGAAAATTTTGCCTGCGGCACTTAGAAATGTCAAAATTGCTACTGTAGCACTGCGACTTTCCAGTTTTGGCACAAAAGTTGTGCACATTTTGCCTCGGATTATTCTTTGGGGCGGTACAAGTATGTCAAAATATATATGAACGCACAGAATTAGCAAAAAATTTTTTGCGGAACTGCTCGAAAATATCAACACGCATTGGAGTCGGAGCTCGTCAGGTCTGAGTTTTGGACCTTGCCCATCTATGATTGAGACCCAGTGATCACATTGGAAAAACCACTGAAAGGCAGCTGAAGCCTCAATAATGACAGAGATCTAAAACAAATTATTGAAACCCTGCTTTTCAGCCACCTTCAGTTCTGACTCTCAGACAGGGCCAAAACTGGTGGATATTTGGTCTTCAGTGTGTAATTGTACCTTTTGTGATAGCACAAGTACCTTGACGTATTAGCGTGATTGGCCAAATCATGGCAGATATTGGTGCCAAAACGGTAACTTCTATACACAACCGAAAGAAATTTTCAATTCAACGGATTAACTAACACAACTTTAAAAGAGGAATCGAAAATCGATTAAAAAAGACTTCCAAAAATACATCTCTGGCATCCCCCTGGCCGGAGATCTCCCCCCCCCCCACCCCCACCCCCTCCCCCCCGCCTGAAAGACACCTCCCAAAAATTGGAAAAACTTTCGCCGGCGGCGCTTAAATACGGCCAAATTTTCGCCTGCGGCGCTATATTTAGGCTGTTTTTCATCAAAATAAAGCGATTTTTGGCACATTTCACCCTATTTTGGCAAAATTTCCTGCCAAATTTCGGGGGCCATTTTGACTCGCCCCCCCCCCTCGGCTTTTGAAACCCCCCACCCCCGCCCCCCCCCCTAAGATCCGGATTACCCCCCCCCCCTCTTCCCGAGGGGGGGGGGGGGCGTTACAGGAACGATTGTCTGTTCCCATGAACACATCACTGAGAAGTCGCTGAAGCCCCCACGATGGCACCCACCTGCTTGCCAGTGGCACCTTCAGAGGAAATGAGAACATGGCGCATCCCTCAGGGCTCAGCCACACGTTGCCAGACCTGCCCTTACCCTTGGTCTGTCTCCCAGCCACCACCACTACAGACGACAGCTCCTCTGGCGAGCTAACTCCACGCACGAGACTGCAATGAGTGAATTCATAACATTCAGATATGGTTCAGATGTGCGGGTGGGGGGGGGGGGGTAGGCTGGGTCTGGTGGGCAAACAACCACAAATGTCCAACATAAATGGACACATAACGTGAATCCTGCAATAAGCGCCCTGGGCGCAAATTTTTTCAACCTACCTTTAGGAGGGGCGCTTATTGGAAGGGGGAGGGCGCTTATTCGAGCGGGGGGGGGGGCGCTTACTGCGACCCGTCAGGAGTGCCAAAATTTCACCAAAATTCCCCGTTGTTGACACATTTTACATAGATTTAGACATAGACATCTACACATCTACATGGACACATCTACATGCCTAGATTTTAGACTAAAACTGAAGATTTTGATGAAAATACTTCCCAGTAGTCGTTGTACTGTCATGGATGTCCATATCTTGTGTTAGAAATCGTCACACAGCATGTATGGTAGTGTTAGCAGTACTGGTACTTACAAAAGGTGGGCGCTTATTGGAGGGGGGGGGGGCGCTTATTGGAGGATTTATGGTATTTTCCTCCACGTTGAGCTGAACTGCAGCAAAAAGACTGGACACTGCTCAAAGTCAGCGCCGCATGAGACAGTTTTGACAAATGCTAGGCATATATTTAGGGAAAAATCCTGACAACCCCAAATCGCAGCTCACTTCTCCATCACATCCATGGTCGTCGTCGTCACAGGGACGTACAGAAGCATCTGACCCAATCTGCACCCAATAGAAAGGGTGTCAAAGTAGTCTTTGGTACAAAAGTGCCTCTCCAGAGCGAGATTCCGCTCTTGTTCCGTGGCAGTAAGCAGTATGAGCGACTCGCTCTCTGGAAGACCCTTTGCAGTTGCAGTGGTAGCTTCAGAGGCCTTTCCCTGGAGAAACTGCAGCTTGTGACTCTGGCCAATGGTCCCCAGAGACTTGACGAAGGAGAGCTTCTCTGCCTGAATGAAGGACAGTTCCCCACATATTGGGGGGGGGGGCCATAGGTGCGATCCAGAATTGGGCCGAGGGGGGGGGGGGCTCCTTGGGGGTTTTGGGGGGGGGGGGGTCTCCGGATCAGGAATCCGTTTCCTGATCGGCTCAAAATGGGGGGGGGGGAGGGGGGTAGACAAATGTACCTAAATGTACCTAAATAACAAATGTACCTAAAAATTAGCTATTTTTGCTCTATTATGATGCGAATTTCATAGAAAATGGCCAAAATATGCAAAAATAGCGCCGCAGGCAAAAATGTTGACCAATTTTGGACCGATTTCGGAAAAATGTTCTTAATTTTTCCGGCTTCTTCTGGGTAGGGGGCGAGGGGGGGGGGTCGCGAGCTCGCGACCCAAGGCTAGGGGGGGGGGGGGGGGTTACCCCCCCCCCCCCCACTCGCACGAATGGGGGGGGGGGGGTTAACCCCCCTCCCCCATCTGCCACCCGGACCGATCCTGACGACGTTCAGGATGACCCCCCCCCCCAGCGACCCTAAATTTTCGAAAGATTTTCGCCTGCGGCGCTATTTTGTTGTTTTGACATGTATTTGGGCAGCTTTCTAGCTAGCATATGGCCTTTATACGTCTGTTTGTGACGGTTTCTGAGCAAAATTAACGCTTTTCTGGACTTGTGAAGCGAATAAATGCAAAAATTTCTTGCAATAATAGACCCCCCCCCCCCTTCGACCCCAAATTGGCCCACGGACCAAATCTGGTAGGAACCTATACAAGTCCAGTAATTAGTGAAGATGCCAATCCCCCGGGCCAGCGCTCACCAGGGGCGTAGCCAGGATTGGCAACTGGGAGGGGCAAGAGTTTTTGTGCTATTTTCCGTATATTTAGCACAGCAGGCAAAAATTTCGCTATTTTTGGCCTTGAAGGCAAAATTTCCAGTACAGCGCTGCAGGCAAAAAAATTTTACCATTCATAGCGCCGCAGGCGAAAATTTTTACTATTTGTAGCGTCGCAGGCGAAAATTTGTACTATTTGCAGCGCCGCAGCCCCCCATGCCCCCCCTGGCTACGCCACAGGCGCTCACATAGTTCTCCAGTTCGGGATTGATGACCAGAAAGCCAGGGGGATATCTGTCCTCCTTGACTCCCTTGAGCACCTTAATCTCTGCCAGCTCGTCCTCCTCCTCTCGCATGTGGAAGCCCAGTCTGCAGGCACAAATTTTCCACTCCACAGGCTCTACAGAGAGACACTTGTATTGTAAACCCATTCTAGGAAAGTTCCCCCCTAGTGGGGGGTAAGGACAGGTGAATTTGTTCGGGCTGAAGTTGAACAGGCTGTGTATCTCAGATGACTTCTCAGCCTCTAAGCTACACGAACAAATTCAGCGTGCTCTGCTCACACGCACGACGGTTCTCACAGAGGCGCAACGCGCAGGCGGGTACGCGCCTCACTCACCCGTCACCACTGACGAAACGCGAGTGGGTGTCTACCACTGCAGCACTCAAACGACGTAACATAATATGCAGTAAGCGCAGCGCAACATGTGCAAGTGCAACGACCCCCCCCCCCCCCTCTCACCCACCCACATTCCTACATCAACAGGCGCCGTGCGTCCGTGCACCCACTAACCCACGCGCATAGACAGTGCCATGCCGTCACATGCCAACACGATGTATCGAATCGAAGTACTTAGGACTTTGTGCTAATTCAGAGCTGCACTGCTCACTCTGAAGCGAGTTTGGCACCCGCAAACAGAGCACGCTGAATTTGTTCGTGTAGCTTAGAGGCTGAGAAGTCATCTGAGATACACAGCCTGTTCAACTTCAGCCTGAACAAATTCACCTGTCCTTACCCCCACTAGGGGGGAACTTTCCTAGAATACACTCCCTGTCCATGTCCACGAGGTGGACACCTTCAGCGGGAGGGGGAGGTGGCTCCTCTGGCAGGCCCGATGAGAGGCGACACAGACAGGGCTGCTTGCAGATTGGGTACCATTGAGGTCATGAGCAAAGGGCAGCTCGAATCCAGAAACACACACTGGATTTGTGTTCTGTGCCCTCGAAAACCCCACAGCAGGTTGGATGGACAGACAGGTCTGGCCACAGGAGGTTGGATGCACAGACAGGTCTGGCCACAGGAGGTTGGATGCACAGACAGGTCTGGCCACAGGAGGTTGGATGCACAGACAGATCTGGCCTCAGGAGGTTGGATGCACAGACAGCTATACGACTATGCGAATTACGATTTCGTCATAACGTCATTCTGCCACTCACCACCCTTCTGGAGTCCACCTACAACACCTCCAATACATATCACCACTCTACAGTTCATTTCGACATTGACTATACGAATTTACGATTTCGTCATAATCTCATTCTGTCTCCCACCACCCTTCTAGAGTCCACCCACAACACCTCCAATACATATCGCGATTCGTGCGGCAGCTGTAGCTCAGTGGTTAGAGCATGGCACGGTAAGCCAGTAGGTCGCGGGTTCGATTCCCGCCAGCAGCCAATCTTTTGCGTTCGCAAATCGGCTCTCTTCTTCAAGATCACTGATGCCTCGCTAGATCTGAAGAGTCGCGCTCGTGCGACAAAGAGCCACACTGTCATCGGCTAATACTTCGTGGTTGAGTTGACAGTTGCCGGAAGGGCGACCTCGCCACACACAGAGCGGAATTCTCTATTATCTCAGCTTGGGAATTCATTATTTGAGGTCTGTTTGCTACGCGATTCGTGCGGCAGCTGTAGCTCAGTGGTTAGAGCATGGCACGGTAAGCCAGTAGGTCGCGGGTTCGATTCCCGCCAGCAGCCAATCTTTTGCGTTCGCAAATCGGCTCTCTTCTTCAAAATACATATCACCACTCTACGGTTCATTTCGACATCGACTGTACAAATTTACGATTTCGTCATAATGTCATACTGTACTGGTTCCAACCTTTGTGCATCCATATCTCAAGAACCAAACTACCTAGGAAGATAAAATGTTTTACACATTTGTTCACCATGTGATGGTCTTTGCCTCACAACTTCGGCTGGCGGTCCAGCCTGCACTTTTAGTAGAGCTCGGCCGTCTGGAGCCGAGCCCCAGATCCGTACTCGGCGCGACTGTTTGCCACCGCGTAACTTTTTACTGGGGTGACTTAGAAAGATGAAATGTTTTACACTTTAGTTCGCCCTATGGTGCTCTTTGGTAGATTGCATCGACTGGCGGCCCAGCATGCACCACTAGAGCTCGGCCGTCTTGAGCCAGGCCCCGGACCCGACTCGGGGGGACCTTTGCCACCGCGCAACTTTTTAGCGAGACGACTTAGAAAGATGAAATGTTTTACACTTTAGTTCGCCCTATGATGCTCTTTGGTAGATTGCATCGACTGGCGGCCCAGCATGCACCACTAGAGCTCGGCCGTCTTGAGCGGGACTTAGCCAAAATTTCGGCCATTTTTTTGATCGGGCCCCACGGCCGCAACACTTAACCGATCCCGTTGATTTTTTAACATAAAAAATCCGATTAGTAGGCGGTTCTAACGAGCCATAAAACTCTGTTCTAGCTGGTACCATTCTCGTGAACGAGGCCGAAAACCTTGCGATGTGATGAAGATTGATGAATTTTTCGAGAGTTTTTGTTTAATATCTCAGGAACCACTCGACCGATTTGGCTGAAATTTTAGCACAATACTTCTTGTTGCTATGAACAACTACGGTGAAAATTTCAGCCCGATCGGTTAAGTCTACCTATATGACGTAGTACTAACCCCTAGTCCCCGGGGGCGCACTGGCCCCCGGCCGAACAAATTGGGTTGTTTTCCACTCCACAGGCTCTACAGAGAGACACTTGCATTGTAAACTCATGAGTGGCAAAGTAGCCTACTAACGTTGGCTACAACTGGCCAAAACAGAGGCGAGTGCGCCATTTCCAGGTTGTTCTGGGGAAGTGTCACCAGCCCCACCTGTCCAGGGCGTCTCGCACCAGTGTGGCGCCGTTGGCCAGCAGTGTGTCCAGGCTGGCGTCGCTGAAGACGGCGCTGGCGTGCGGCCCGCTGTTCTGCAGGTACAGCAGCAGCGGCTGACCTAGAGGATGGTAAAGGGTTTTCGATTCCTTTTAGAAGTGAAGGTGCTTGTTACACGTTGTTGTCAGTTTTGTTAACTGCTCTGACATGCAGTGTACAGTATAAAACAATGCAGCGCTGAATTGCATGTGTGCATGGACCTAACTCATTCCGAAAGAGAAATTCTTAAAACAAATTTGGATTTTGAGACATTTTTATACATCTCTGGATTGTCATAGCTCCAAGCTCCACTCGAGTTCACTTTCAAAGCGCCCCACCTTCCTGCTTGGCGGCCACGATGGAGTACCGATTCCTCCTGACGTCTTCAGAGGTCATCATCAGAGGGTCTTTCACATGGAATACTTCCTTCACTTTTCCCTTGCCCAGACTCTTGCAGACCCTCTTGAGAAACTTCTCAAAATCCTTGTTCAGTGAGGAAGTCACTGAAGTGGACTGCTGTTGTTTCAGGGCCAGATTTAGCATTTGAGAGCGCTGTCTGGAGCTCTTGCAGTCCGACAGAGAGGCTAGAAGGCCGCTGCGACACACGAAGACGAGTTTGCCGCCCGAGTTGAAGTATTCCTGCAATGAGAATGAGTGGTACTGCGGATGGGATGAAATGGAATTTGCAGAGAACAAGGTACCTACAATTTCACAGGATATAGCGACGTTTGGGCATTGCAGATGTTCGCAACGAACGCGACTTCTGGTGGATTTTGATGAATATTCAAGCGTTTCGAAGCGCAGTGGTTTGAGGATTCGGTGGGAGAGAGTTTCAGAGGATATTGTAGCGTTTGGGTACTGTGGGCGCATGCAGCGTATACGATTCTTGTTGTTGTTGTTGTTGTTGTAGCCTTCCGAAGAAGGAGAAGGGTGAGGCCTCGTCTGTTGGTGTCCAGGGGTCGTCGTCTGCCCACCCCTCAGGGGCCCCAGGGGTTCAGCCCTGGCCCAGGCAGGCGCGTATCCCTCTGGGAGACCTCTAGATGGCCCTTTGACCCCCAGAATTCTCCGGGGGAGAGTTCCCCGTAGTCTGCGACTTGTCATCGCAAGTTCACCGGGTCCACCGTGGGAACATGGGTAGGTTAGGGACTGGCCAGGGCCCGGGTGCAGCAATTTATAGTCCGGGCTCCTTCGCCAAATTAATGGTAGGCTACCCCGCTGCGGACCCCCCACCCACATGGGCCCCTATACGATTCTTCATGGATTCTACTGAATGTTCAATCGTTGAACAGATTAGACTTCGCCAGTGGTGCTGTTTCCAGCTGCAGATTTTGAGTGGACTCTGTAGAGGGTGACGATTTTTAACTTCAACCATTTCCACGCGTTTCACCGGTTTCATGTTGCCAAGGTTTCCAACGAGTTTCATAGAGTGCAGAGACAAGATAAGACACTACAACTCGCAGAATTACAGATAGTTAGTGCAGGTTTTTATGTTCGAAGCGCAAATTCTCATCGGATTCTTGAAACTTTCATGCCATGTGTCGTCGCGTCACCTGCATCCTCTGCCAGTGTCCATCCTCCAGAGGCTTGGTGTCGGCTACCAGTAGACAACCCGCTTCAGAGGTCCAGTTGCGCTCCAGCAGCTGAGTTGTGGACATCGACTGCACCGTATGGGAGTCCCTGAAGTGTGGTAGTATGGTCTCATGGTAAAATCCCTGAAGACCTCTGAAATCACCACTGAACCTGCAGAGGAAGCCCGTGACAGCCGTCGACAGTTGACCATAGAGCGCCCCATTGTCCCCAGTGTAGATCAGCACCACTGGAGGCTTTCTGAAAAATAGACCCTTGTATACAGAATGAGTAATCCATCGTAGAACTTATAGTAGCCCACGCGGGAGTGGGCGGCCCCAGCCCTGCGGCCATGCTCAGTCTCCTTCTGCTGCAGCGCTGCTGCTGCAGACCCCTGAAGTCTCCTCCAGTGGTGGAGCCAGTCAGACTGCTGGCGCTGGGAGACATCTTGGACGTCGCCAGTGGTGAGGTAGAGCGACGACGGCCTGGAGTTGGGAGGCTGTGAACAGTGGGCACCAGGGGGGGGGGGGGGGGGGGGGGGGTTGAGCACCACCCCCCCCCCCCCCCCACATTCGGCCAAACCTCCCCCAGCCCTCGATCCGACAACAAAAATTCTGCGCGATAGAACGTAGAGAACAAAAAAGTCCCCCCGCGCCGCGACGCAATTTTAAAGCAATTTAAAATCCGGCTAACTTTTCGTCTGTGGCGCAATTTTTAAGACAAAACTCAGTGTCGGAACTAAAATGATCGACCATGTTTGCGGGCGGCGCAATTTTGAAACTCTTCACGTAAATATGTGAAAAACCTTCAGGTAGCCGCGCCAAAAAATGCTGGTGCAATCTTGTAGCATCTTGGCCCCCGCCCTGCCTCCTCAACCTCCCACCCCCCCCCCCCCCCCCTACATTGCAATCCGCGATCCGCCACTGTATGTGCGTGCGTGTGTGCTGCGCCACTTTACTCCCACTCTCGCTTGGGTGGAAGTCGACTCACGCGAGTACTCCTCCGCCCCTATGAAGACGACGGAGCGACGTCTGCCGGCGGCGGGCTCGGCGCTGGATTTCCGTGTCGCTCTGTGAAGCTGTGTGCCCACTCCACTACCAGCATCAGTTACCACTCTGGGACTCTGAGCTTCGCAGAGGGAGTGGCTCAGGCGCTCCCTCCTCGAGCTCCTATTGGTCAACTCTTCTGTGATGGCTGACATCACAGCGGGAGACCGTGTGGGACTCTCCAGGCGGAGTTTGGGCATCGTCACCGGGGCCTGAATCTGTGTCATTTGTGAAGAGTAGAGGAGGGGGTGGGGAAGGAGGGAAGGGAAGGGGGGGGGGAGGACGAGGGAGGGAGGGAGGGGGGCGGGGGGTGGGGGGAGGGGGAGAGGGAGGAAGGGACTTGGAGGGAGGGAGTGACAGGTGTCAGGGAGGGAGAAGGTGGGGGGGGGGGGAAGGAGCGAGGGGGGGGGGGGGGGGGGGGGGGGGGGGGTGGGGGGGGGGGTGGGGGGGGGGGGGGGAGCTACCTACCCGCGCCACTGTCTCTTCCTCCTCAGCCTGGACCCCTTTCTCCAAAGAGGAGTGAGTCTGTTGCCAGAGTTCCTTCTCAACAGAGAAGACATCAGAGAGGGGCGGCGTCTGCGTGGCCGTGGAGGAGGAGGCTGCTGTGGTGAAGAAAGATAAGAAATTCACTTGGCCTTTCTGGCGCGCTTGACTGGGCGCACACTGGGTGCGGTTAATTAATGGCATCGAGAAAATAGGTCTAGCAGGCGAAACACGACCATAAGAATGTCTGTGTGCAAACTAAGTGCCAATCACACAAGAACATTAACAGTTTCAAAACCCCTGTCAACCCTCCCTCTCACCCCTAGATCTCCACAGCGGCAGCACTTCAGGAGGGGAGGGAGGCGAGAGCGCACCCTCTCCCCCACCCCCTCTCCCTCCAGCAGTCTCTGCACGGCTCCTGCAGAGCTGCTGGTGAAGCAGCTGGGGAACTCCTCTTCATACCTAGAGATGCACAAACATTTTGAGACAATTTCTTTACACAATAAATAACTCTCTAAATAAACAACTCTGCACTGTGTGTCAGAGTGCATACACCAATATTCTGGGCAAAAGTCACAAGAACATGTGGCAATCGGCTTCAGTCTAAGCACTGAAAACAGCCGCAGGGCCAAATTTGGAGCATATTTTGTCATTACTATTCCGCACCTCACTCCTACCTGTGAACGATTTCACTACCACCATGGCAATCCTGCATAAGCAACTACTTTCATTGAAAAGTCGGCCGACTTCATTTTAAAAAACTATTTTCAAAAAAGAAATAAAAAAACCTTCACATCTCAGCACATACCCATACTGTTCATCATCATCGTCCACCAGTAGCTTCAGAGGGGTTTGACAACCGTTGTTGGCCATTCTGAGGAACTGGTTGACTTCGTCCCCGATGGATTTTGCAGCCAGAATGTCGTCTGGACGGGAGAGAGAGAATGAATAGATGACAAGCGACAAGCACTGGCCGATTTGCAAGACAATAGTACGCACAAACGTCAACATTTGGCCAACAATCGCGCGCACCTATGCTTCCACTTGCAAGGAACCCTCAACAAACACACTCCGCGGCTAACCTCTCTTCGCCATCCCATCCCAATGGAGGTCAGCATACGATTCTCTCTCTCACACAAGTCTAGCGCAATTGGCAAGTTTCACAGTGATTCATACCTACCCAAACAAAGCTTGTCGAGCGCTGTCATAGGCGTTCTGGGGGTCTTCTTGCTCTGCAGACCTCTTAGGAAGGAATCACTCAGGTGGACGGCTGAAATCGATGTCATACTACTGCATACTGTAATTATAATCTCCAATAAGCTTCCCACCCCCGAATAAGCTACCCTCCTGGAGGACAATTGGAGC
>JASAMZ010010828.1:0-33981 GCA_030248115.1 Linhomoeus sp. GSCO2_2
TGTTGTTCTTCGTTCAGTTACGTATTGCTGTTTTAAGCTCTGACTCCTTCAAAGCATCAGATAGTCTTGAAAATTTGGCCGGCCAATAAGCCACGTAATTGCTTTTGAGCTCTTTAAGAGACAATTTCATCAAATCAGGACACAAGTATTCGACTGTTTGCTATTCGTATGTATTTTATTAATTGTAGATGTAACTATTATTCATTCCACTTGAAACACGCCAAAAGTGCGATATGTTTAAATTGGTTGAAAGTTACAAAACTTGTTTCGGACATTGGTCAAACAATTTCCCATTTCAAAACTATTTATTAAACAAAATGGATAATTTTGTTGTTCGAAAAACGAAGAGCCGTTTCTGCGCAGAAGAGTTCACTAGACTTCAGAACATGTGAGTTGCAATTTAATTGCAGGATATTGTCGGATAAAGTTGCAACGATTTATTGAACTTCTTTCGTGCTGTTTGGAAATCGGGGAAGCACGATTTGCAATAGGTCAATAAGGAGACCAGATGGCAGTATTCCTAGAGGACCGACTATAGTACTGCTTCCGAGCCGTGGAGAGTTGGACGAAATGTGCACAAAATCTAGAATTTTTCGCGTCTGGGGCTTTCAAATGGGAGAATTTTCTACTCCATCTTTTTTGAATCAGGAATTTTTGCCTACGGCAGTCCAGAATGCAGAACTCTCCTTTCCAGCTTTTAAAAGTGCCAAAAATTCGTTATGCACCTTTGTAAAAAGGAGATAAATTTTACCTCTGGTACTATTTTACGACTATTTGTCAAAAATCTATACGTTTGTTTATCCTCAACAGCGAAAACTGAATGCGCGCTTGGAACATTGCCATTTTTTTGTTACATAATTGTTTATTTTGCAAATTATTTACCAAATAGTTGTCACAAAGGCGTTTGATTGATGAAGCACTAGTGAAAAAAATCCACCGTGTTGTATACTTTTTGTACATTAATTATTTCCAATATGATTTGGTATTGTTATGTTGCTAATTATCTTAACGTATTCGCAGATATTGTAGTGCCGAAAACATACTCTCAACTTGTTGATCTAGTCAAATGTATAGGCATTAATACTATTCGCACATAATAACGACATTGACTGTAAAATGCATCGAAAATAGATTTCGCTTCCAGAGCATAATCATCACACTACCATACCTGTAACGCTGGGGTGTGGTGCGGGGGGGAGGCGACCGGCCATTCGCTCTCCTTTGGCCGGAGATATCCCCCCCCCCCCCTGCGGCGCTATATTTAGACTCTTTTCCATCAAAATTAAGCGATTTTTGGCCCACTTTTTACCGTATTTTTGCAAAATTTCCTTACTTTGTTGCCAAATTTTTAGGTCATTTTGACCCCCTCCCTCCTGGGTTTTGGAAACCCCCCATCCCCCCCCCCCCCCCCAAAATCCCGAGTACCCCCCCCCCCCCTCCCCCCAAGGGGGCGCGTTACAGGTATGCACACCACATTTTGCCACTATCATAGGTTCCTTTGGGTCAGGGTGGAGGTTGCTAGATATTATTGAGTATTTTAACACTATATTCATTTCACAACACAAACCATCTTCTTTACAGAGTGGAATTCAAGTGCAAAGGAAAATGGAAAACAGCCACAACCACTATATAGGGGAAATTTGGGGCAGCGAAGACATGTACCACAAGCTACTGAAATCGCTGGCTGAGAAGGTGCAACAGAGAATCGCGCACTCTGACCCTGATTTGGAGGTACTCTATATATTTGAACCTGTTCTTCATTATTTCATCAAGTTAATTATGTTAATCAAAAACTAGATTTATATTTTTAAGTAGAATACATCACTCAAAAAAGAATTAAATTTGTCACTAAATAACTCCTTTATGCATAAAATTAAAATAGTACATTCTATGGTTTTAAAAATATTGTAGTACATATGCGCTCCTCTGTGGGTCTCAGTGTAAGAAAATTAATATACGTTTACTAATGTTCTACTAAATGTATAATCATTTCCCTCTATAAATATAACGAAATTTGAAAAAATTTGGCGCAAGAAAATTAATATACGTTTAGTAATTTTTCACTAAATGTACAACCGTTTCTCTGTATAAATGTAGCGAAATTGGCAAACGTTTGGTAAAACAAAATTAACATAGGGTTAATATTACCGTATTAAATGCACAACCGTTTCTTTACAGAAATATATCCAAATTAGCAAACGTTTATGAGTCGGTCCAATTTTGTTTATTTTACCATTCGCATAGGAGACCACTATCAAGTCGGTTCGCCGAATGAAGAAGCTGATCACGGCGAAAATTCGGCGGGCGAACGTCTCGAAAATTGTTCGCATCACAGCTCTTCTGTGCCCCTCCAAAACGATGAAGATTTTTCGTCTCCTGAAGAGAAAAAATTGCGATTCGAATGGCTTGTTTTCCGCTTTGACGGGAGCTTCCGAATTCGCAACCGACAAAATTTCGCACTTCTACTTTCGCATGCTCATTCGCATTTCGGTGTTCAACATCTTCTGCGCGAATTTTGGCGAGCTGTACAACAAGCAGTGCCCCGGTTGTGAGGACTGTGTCATGTTGTGAATACAGGCCATAGTCGGTTGGAATACGCGTTGTTTGTTGATAGATTCGGTGGTACAAGACCCTTTTGTGAACACTTGCCAAATAGTTGATTTTGCCCCAATGATTTTGTGTTTGCAGTTGAATTAGTTTCGGTTTTTCATTCGAGCTTGCCTGTTGGTGTCGTGCGTTTGTACTCCTGGATTCCTTGGTGTTTGCCACCATACACTAATAAGAATAAAAAATTCTGCTGGTTGGTCTCGTTCAAAAAAGTGTACAAATCTGTCGTTCTATACAAATATATTTTTGTCTTCAGTTATTACAAAACTAGGTATTAATTACAAATATCAACCATGTAAAGGAAGAACATTAGAGAATATTTCTCTGCTGTAGCAAAATCAACCTTTTGAATCCTCTAATTTGCTATAGAAATAGTAGTAGCAATTTTGATCCAGAGACATTATTTTCGTATGACATTATGTGTTTGCGTTCGCAGCACTACAAAAGCACACACTACAATCTGTCCAAAATGTTAGCTAGTGTCGGTACCAATTGCGCGAACTTTGAAGAGGCATTTCAATGGTAAATTTCTCATTTAGTGTATAGTGCTACTATTAATTATAGAAATTGCGCAGTACAAATTCCCATTGTGGTACAGCAGAGAGATATTTTTCAATATTCTTACTTTTAGTTTGTTCGTACCTGTAACTAATTCGTGCTTGTTCGGTTTGACTTTATCTCACATTTTAGTACGTTAATA
This sequence comes from Linhomoeus sp. GSCO2_2, assembly GCA_030248115.1. NCBI lineage: Eukaryota > Metazoa > Nematoda > Chromadorea > Monhysterida > Linhomoeidae > Linhomoeus > Linhomoeus sp. GSCO2_2. The sequence goes on from JASAMZ010010828.1 coordinate 3,308, forward strand.
CTGCTCTACAAGAACATAACCATGGACGACGGTCTTCGCGACGAGTGCGCCCAAATTTGGGGCGACGACGAGCTGTTCTTCTCGATGCTGGAAATTCTTTCGATGGACGTCCAGTCACTGCACGCCCACAACGTGAGGTTCATTGCAATGTATCAATGTGATAGTGCACTCAGTGCACCAAAACATAATGTACTACCATGTGTTTAAGTATCAGTTCGCTAACCATAACACAGTTTTCTTTTCATCGAAGCGCTGAAATTTTTTGTATACCAACCATTTCAAAAACTTAACCTATTGCAGAGCCCTCAGTCCGTCGAGATCTTCAAAAAGGCGGTCACGAACGAAATAAAGGCCTTTTGCAAGCCGCGACTGATCCGAATGATCAGTCTGCTGTGGCTGCCGAAAGCTTCGGAAGTCGCTGAAGCTCTGGCGGACGACTGCAACGACGCCGAGTTCGAAGTATTGGTTTACGACACGGATCCTTTCGTCGCCGAAATAATGAATTACTACTTCAACCAAATGGAGGCGCGCATCGCCTGGTTCGCGCAGTTTTGCCGCAACGCCCGTTTCGTGTATCGCGACACTTGTCCGAGTTGCGACATTTGTACCTAAGTTCACACATTTCAATTGCGTCTAGGTGTTTCAACTGTTTGTCAGCTTCTTCAAGTGCTTTTAATGAAACCGGTTGTTCCTTGTCGTGGCCTTTTGGATTAGGAACCGTATATTCATTTGTTATGGATCAGTAGTGCAAAAGCAGTGCCGGCCAAGAGTTTTGCGATATCAAGCGACACAAAATCAAAACTTTTTCGAAAGCGCCACAACCAAAATTGTCCTTTTTTTGCATAATTTTAGTGCCAAACATCCGTTAATTTGTGCCTCACGTAATATTAAATAATGCAAATAAACGTATAAAAATCCGCCACAGGCGAAAATTTCGGTGATTTTCCCTACTTTTAATCAAAAATTCGTCCAACTTGAGCGCAGCAGGGGAAAATTTCTGCGATTTTTGAACTGTAAACGGTAAACGTAAGTGCCCTACCCCTGGTCTGGCTCTGCTAGTGTCCAAAGGAGTCCGTTTGTGCTGCTTGCGAGCTACCGTACTACGCGAATACTGTTCAAGGTTTTGTGCGGGTCAACAGTCCGTAAACCACTCTCTATCCGCGTTTGTCCGAAAATTACGTTTTCGTCAATCAATCGAGCTTATTCGAATACTAATTTTGTCCTTGCTTTGGCCTTCAAAAACGCTTTCGCAGTGCAACTCTGTCACTTTAATGCCAAGTCAACGCTCTCTACTCTGCTCCCGGCCACATTTTTGTTAGGGTAAATTGAACCGGTTGTTCATTGCCGTATGGAAAGTTATGCAACCGTCTGTCGACTCTTAGTGCTTACTGCATGTCATGTTTTTGTCAGTCGCAACAACCATACAATGAATCGTCAATAAACATTCCGTGCATGTCAACTATCCTTGGAAGATCACTTGTCAATTCAATACAATAAAAATACTAAGTTATGATAAGCATGGCCAATTATATCAACACACAAATACAATTGCACTTTTAGAGAATGACTGAACAAATTCGACAGCAGTTCGACTTAATTTGGGGTTCAAACGATCTCTATCGAATTCTTATACAAGTGATTGCTCTGAATATTCAAACATTGAGAGCGCATACAAATGACGAGGTAAACTTATTATTCTTATTCCTAATCTATCTCAATCCAATCACGTACACTTACCTGCATTCGAATCACTAACATAGGTCAAGTGTCCTAATTTTGTGCTTTGCATCTGTTCTTCTAAAGACAATACGTTGTTTATTTGCGACAAATTTATCACTGTTTCGCCACTACGTAAAACGCGTTAGTAACAATCGGTTATTATACAACATGTCAATAACATATCGTAAGTGTCATAGTGTCGGAGTGTCAACGTGTCAAAATATGGCATGCGTTCTGGTGCAAACAATCGGTTGTTTATTTACTACAAATCACAATGATTCGACAATTGATAAGATTCATTAATAACAGTCAATTACTATCACACATGTTGCTTCCTTCTTTTTATAATATACACCTACAGTTTGACACCTACAGTAAAATTGATTTTTTCATCCTTTAGATTTTTGTCACAAATAACTAATCGGTTGTATACTTTTCTATTCTGTAATCGTGTTAGCGCATTTACCCGACGCCCCCGTCAAAGGACCCTCCTCGTTACGTCACACCTCTTCCGCACCTCTCCTCCTTCACTCTTCATGTATTCAAATGACTTCAGGAAGAGATACTTCTCTCTATCACAAGAAGAATAGCGAAAAGGCTGAGAAGATTGATGATCGGAAAAATAGTTAGAATGGTTTCTCTGGTTAGTTTGGAAAATTGCGCCACCATCTACTACGCTCTCAAACATCGCTGTCCCCCAGTACGGATATACGAAATTTTGCACAACTGCCACTACTCGATTGTTGGCAGAATAGTCTTCTATTACTGGGACCAAATGGGCCACGAGGAGTACTTCAATCGCTGCTGCGAATACGTAGAAATGCTCTACAACAATGCCTGTCCTACTTGCAATTACTGTTTGCCGATTCCAAACGGTTGTCCCATTTGCGATTATTTCCACACCTGAACAGTTGATAATTTGTCGAACAGTTGACAATTTCGTATTTGCGATTGCTTGCTTTGTTAGTGTAGAGAACGGTTGACAATTTCATAGTCGCGATTGGTTGCTTTGTTAGTGTAAAGAACGGTTGACAATTTCGTACTCGCGATTCGTTGCTTTGTCAGTGTAAACCGTTGTGTTTTTCTTCATCGTGTATTGAGATTTGTCAGCACCATACAATTCAACGAATAACGATGACATTTCCAATCGTATTGCAATAAAATTCCAAGTCGGTTGCAAAACATGCACAATACAAGAAACATTAGAATTCTAACAACATACGAGAGAATGGATGCAAATAACAGCACGTTCAAAATAAATATACGTTCTCAACAAATAAACAAACGGTTCTAGTATAAAAACCCTACTCATACATCTAGTTATCATATGCCAATGATTAAACGGTTCTTGTATCAAAAAACAAACAGATGTATACTTATCCAAACCACATACGGAATGAACAAACAGTTCTAACATAGAGAACCCTGCAGTTACAGAAGAACTACTTAACATAAAGCAATAGACAAACGGTTCCTGTTAAAACATAATAAACAACACAACATCTCAACAAACGACATACGGCAAAATGCAAAACTGCCACCGAAACGATCCATTGCACTACTCTGCTAAGAAAACAAACAACCGTATACTCCTACAACAATTGCAATAAATAAACGATTAAATAATAGATAATCGTATATTTATACATCTAATAGTTAAAGTCCACAAATAAACAAACGGTTGTTCCATGAAAACGAAATAAACAACCGTATATTTCGCCAGTCTGAAATAAAGAAACGTATTATAACAAATAAGTGAACAAAATTTTTAATCGATTTGTAACAAAACATCCTTAAAATATTAGAACCGATTGAAATTCTACACTTTCCAAAGTGTAGTATACCGGATTGGGCCCGGGAATCATCCAAGCTTCAAACTGGATTCTTCCTTTGGCAACTGGGGTCAGTGACTGAACCATTTGCTGACTGTTGTTGTCATTGTCATCTGGCGTGATCTGGCTTTGTAATCCATGGCAAATGTTCATTGGCGCTTCAGGAGACTTCTCTCCAATCGTCACTGTCGTTCGATGGTCGTCTTCTCAATCGGGAATCATCCAAGCTTCAAACTGGATTCTTCCTTTGGCAACTGGGGTGCTCACGACGCTTCAGTGACTGTCAAATGGTCAGTGACTGAACCCTTTGCTGACTGTTGCTGTCATTGTCATCTGGCGTGATCTGGCTTTGTAATCCATGGCAAATGTTCATTGGCATTTCAGAGACTTCTCTCCAATCGTCACTGTCGTTCGATGGTCGTCTTCTCAATCGGGAATCATCCAAGCTTCAAACTGGATTCTTCCTTTGGCAACTGGGGTGCTCACGACGCTTCAGTGACTGTCAAATGGTCAGTGACTGAACCCTTTGCTGACTGTTGCTGTCATTGTCATCTGGCGTGATCTGGCTTTGTAATCCATGGCAAATGTTCATTGGCGCTTCAGGAGACTTCTCTCCAATCGTCACTGTCGTTCGATGGTCGTCTTCTCAATCGGGAATCATCCAAGCTTCAAACTGGATTCTTCCTTTGGCAACTGGGGTGCTCACTGACCATTTGACAGTCACTGAAGCGTCGTGAACACCCCAGTTGCCAAGGGAAGAATCCAGTTTGAAGCTTGGATGATTCCCGATTGAGAAGACGACCAGCGAACGACAGTGACGATTGCAGAGAGAAGTCTCTGAAATGCCAATGACCATTTGCCATGGATTACAAAGCCAGAACACACGACAGCAACAAAAGGTAGCAAAGGGTTCAGTCACTGACCATTTGACAGTCACTGAAGCGTCGTGAACACCCCAGTTGCCAAGGGAAGAATCCAGTTTGAAGCTTGGATGATTCCCGATTGAGAAGACGACCAGCGAACGACAGTGACGATTGCAGAGAGAAGTCTCTGAAATGCCAATGAACATTTGCCATGGATTACAAAGCCAGATGACGCCAGATAACAATGACAGCAACAAAAGGTAGCAAAGGGTTCAGTCACTGACCATTTGACAGTCACTGAAGCGTCGTGAACACCCCAGTTGCCAAGGGAAGAATCCAGTTTGAAGCTTGGATGATTCCCGATTGAGAAGACGACCAGCGAACGACAGTGACGATTGCAGAGAAGTCTCTGAAATGCCAATGAACATTTGCCATGGATTACAAAGCCAGAACCACGCCAGATAACAATGACAGCAACAAAAGGTAGCAAAGGGTTCAGTCACTGACCATTTGACAGTCACTGAAGCGTCGTGAACACCCCAGTTGCCAAGGGAAGAATCCAGTTTGAAGCTTGGATGATTCCCGATTGAGAAGACGACCAGCGAACGACAGTGACGATTGCAGAGAAGTCTCTGAAATGCCAGTGAACATTTGCCATGGATTACAAAGCCAGATCACGCCAGATAACAATGACAGCAACAAAAGGTAGCAATGGGTTCGGTCACTGACCATTTGACAGTCACTGAAGCGTCGTGAACACCCCAGTTGCCAAGGGAAGAATCCAGTTTGAAGCTTGGATGATTCCCGATTGAGAAGACGACCAGCGAACGACAGTGACGATTGCAGAGAAGTCTCTGAAATGCCAATGAACATTTGCCATGGATTACAAAGCCAGATCACGCCAGATAACAATGACAGCAACAAAAGGTAGCAAAGGGTTCAGTCACTGACCATTTGACAGTCACTGAAGCGTCGTGAACACCCCAGTTGCCAAGGGAAGAATCCAGTTTGAAGCTTGGATGATTCCCGATTGAGAAGACGACCAGCGAACGACAGTGACGATTGCAGAGAAGTCTCTGAAATGCCAATGAACATTTGCCATGGATTACAAAGCCAAATCACGCCAGATAACAATGACAGCAACAGTCAGCAAAGGGTTCAGTCACTGACCATTTGACAGTCACTGAAGCGTCGTGAACACCCCAGTTGCCAAGGGAAGAATCCAGTTTGAAGCTTGGATGATTCCCGATTGAGAAGACGACCAGCGAACGACAGTGACGATTGCAGAGAAGTCTCTGAAATGCCAATGAACATTTGCCATGGATTACAAAGACAAATCACGCCAAATAACAATGACAGCAACAAAGGTAGCAATGGATGCAGTCACTGACCATTTGACAGTCACTGAAGCGTCGTGAACACCCCAGTTGCCAAGGGAAGAATCCAGTTTGAAGCTTGGATGATTCCCGATTGAGAAGACGACCAGCGAACGACAGTGACGATTGTAGAGAAGTCTCTGAAATGCCAATGAACATTTGCCATGGATTACAAAGCCAGATCACGCCAGATAACAATGACAGCAACAAAAGGTAGCAATGGGTTCAGTCACTGACCATTTGACAGTCACTGAAGCGTCGTGAACACCCCAGTTGCCAAGGGAAGAATCCAGTTTGAAGCTTGGATGATTCCCGATTGAGAAGACGACCAGCGAACGACAGTGACGATTGTAGAGAAGTCTCTGAAATGCCAATGAACATTTGCCATGGATTACAAAGCCAGATCACGCCAGATAACAATGACAGCAACAAAAGGTAGCAATGGGTTCGGTCACTGACCATTTGACAGTCACTGAAGCGTCGTGAACACCCCAGTTGCCAAGGGAAGAATCCAGTTTGAAGCTTGGATGATTCCCGATTGAGAAGACGACCAGCGAACGACAGTGACGATTGGAGAAAAGTCTCTGAAATGCCAATGAACATTTGCCATGGATTACAAAGCCAGATCACGCCTGATGACAATGACAGCAACAGTCAGCAAAGGGTTCAGTCACTGACCATTTGACAGTCACTGAAGCGTCGTGAGCACCCCAGTTGCCAAAGGAAGAATCCAGTTTGAAGCTTGGATGATTCCCGATTGAGAAGACGACCAGCGAACGACAGTGACGATTGGAGAGAAGTCTCTGAAGTGCCAATGAACACTTGCCATGGATTACAAAGCCAGAAGACGCCACATAACAATGACAGCAACAATGTAAAGGGTTCAGTCACTGACCATTTGACAGTCACTGAAGCGTCGTAAGCACCCCAGTTGCCAAGGTGAAAAAACAAACGGCGAAAAACGGGAATTGAATCCAGTTTGAAGCTTGGATGATTTATCCTATTATATATATAAATATACGATTATCTATTATTTAATCGTTTATTTATTGCAATTGTTGTAGGAGTATACGGTTGTTTGTTTTCTTAGCAGAGTAGTGCAATGGATCGTTTCGGTGGCAGTTTTGCATTTTGCCGTATGTCGTTTGTTGAGATGTTGTGTTGTTTATTATGTTTTAACAGGAACCGTTTGTCTATTGCTTTATGTTTAAGTAGTTCTTCTGTAACTGCAGGGTTCTCTATGTTAGAACTGTTTGTTCATTCCGTATGTGGTTTGGATAAGTATACATCTGTTTGTTTTTTGATACAAGAACCGTTTAATCGATTGGCATATGATAACTTAGATGTATGAGTAGGGTTTTTATACTAGAACCGTTTGTTTATTTGTTCGAGAACGTATATTTATTTTGAACGTGCTGTTATTTGCATCCATTCTCTCGTATGTTGTTAGAATTCTAATGTTTCTTGTATTGTGCATGTTTTGCAACCGACTTGGAATTTTATTGCAATACGATTGGAAATGTCATCGTTATTCGTTGAATTGTATGGTGCTGACAAATCTCAATACACGATGAAGAAAAACACAACGGTTTACACTGACAAAGCAACGAATCGCGGAGTACGAAATTGTCAACCGTTTACTTTACACTAACAAAGCAACCAATCGCGACTATGAAATTGTCAACCGTTCTCTACACTAACAAAGCAAGCAATCGCAAATACGAAATTGTCAACTGCTCGACAAATTATCAAACTGCGTTCAGGTGTGGAAATAATCGCAAATGGGACAACCGTTTGGAATCGGCAAACAGTAATTGCAAGTAGGACAGGCATTGTTGTAGAGCATTTCTACGTATTCGCAGCAGCGATTGAAGTACTCCTCGTGGCCCATTTGGTCCCATTTGTAATAGAAGACTATTCTGCCAACAATCGAGTAGTGGCAGTTGTGCAAAATTTCGTATATCCGTACTGGGGGACAGCGATGTTTGAGAGCGTAGTAGATGGTGGCGCAATTTTCCAAACTACCAGAGAAACCATTCTAACTATTTTTCCGATCATCAATCTTCTCAGCCTTTTCGCTATTCTTCTTGTGATAGAGAGAACTATTCTCTTCCTGAAGTCATTTGAATACATGAAGAGTGAAGGAGGAGAGGTGCGGAAGAGGTGTGACGTAACGAGGAGGGTCCTTTGACGGGGCGTCGGGTAAATGCGCTAACACGATTACAGAATAGAAAAAGTATACAACCGATTAGTTATTTGTGACGAAAAATCTAAAGGATGAAAAAATCAATGGTTTACTGTAGGGTGTCAAACTGTAGGTGTATATTATAAAAAGAAGGAAGCAACATGTGTGATAGTAATTGACTGTTATTAATGAATCTTATCAATTGTCGAATCATTGTGATTTGTAGTAAATAAACAACCGATTGTTTGCACCAGAACGCATGCCATATTTTGACACGTTGACACTCCGACACTATGACACTTACGATATGTTATTGACATGTTGTATAATAACCGATTGTTACTAACGCGTTTTACGTAGTGGCGAAACAGTGATAAATTTGTCGCAAATAAACAACGTATTGTCTTTAGAAGAACAGATGCAAAGCACAAAATTAGGACACTTGACCTATGTTAGTGATTCGAAAATGCAGGTAAGTGTACGTGATTGGATTGAGATAGATTAGGAATAAGAATAATAAGTTTACCTCGTCATTTGTATGCGCTACTCAATGTTTGAATATTCAGAGCAATCACTTGATATAAGAATTCGATAGAGATCGTTTGAACCCCAAATTAAGTCGAACTTCTGTCGAATTTGTTCAGTCATTCTCTAAAAAGTGCAATTGTATTTGTGTGTTGATATAATTGGCCATGCTTATCATAATCTTAGTATTTTTATTGTATTGAATTGACAAGTGATCTTCCAAGGATAGTTGACATGCACGGAATGTTTATTGACGATTCATTGTATGGTTGTTGCGACTGACAAAAACATGACATGCAGTAAGCACTAAGAGTCGACAGACGGTTGCATAACTTTCCATACGGCAATGAACAACCGGTTCAATTTACCCTAACAAAAATGTGGCCGGGAGCAGAGTAGAGAGCGTTGACTTGGCATTAAAGTGACAGAGTTGCACTGCGAAAGCGTTTTTGAAGGCCAAAGCAAGAGACAAAATTAGTATTCGAATAAGCTCGATTGATTGACGAAAACGTAATTTTCGGAACAAACGCGGATAGAGAGTGGTTTACGGACTGTTGACCCGCACAAAACCTTGAACAGTATTCGCGTAGTACGGTAGCTCGCAAGCAGCACAAACGGACTCCTTTGGACACTAGCAGAGCCAGACCAGGGGTAGGGCACTTACGTTTACCGTTTACAGTTCAAAAATCGCAGAAATTTTCCCCTGCTGCGCTCAAGTTGGACGAATTTTTGATTCAAAAGTAGGGAAAATCACCGAAATTTTCGCCTGTGGCGGATTTTTATACGTTTATTTGCATTATTTAATATTACGTGAGGCACAAATTAAATCGGATGTTTTGGCACTTAAAATTATGCAAAAAAAGGACAATTTTGGTTGTGGCGCTTTCGAAAAAGTTTTGATTTTGTGTCGCTTGATATCGCAAAACTCTTGGCCGGCACTGCTTTTGCACTACTGATCCATAACAAATGAATATACGGTTCCTAATCCAAAAGGCCACGACAAGGAACAACCGGTTTCATTAAAAGCACTTGAAGAAGCTGACAAACAGTTGAAACACCTAGACGCAATTGAAATGTGTGAACTTAGGTACAAATGTCGCAACTCGGACAAGTGTCGCGATACACGAAACGGGCGTTGCGGCAAAACTGCGCGAACCAGGCGATACGCGCCTCCATTTGGTTGAAGTAGTAATTCATTATTTCGGCGACGAAAGGATCCGTGTCGTAAACCAATACTTCGAACTCGGCGTCGTTGCAGTCGTCCGCCAGAGCTTCAGCGACTTCCGAAGCTTTCGGCAGCCACAGCAGACTGATCATTCGGATCAGTCGCGGCTTGCAAAAGGCCTTTATTTCGTTCGTGACCGCCTTTTTGAAGATCTCGACGGACTGAGGGCTCTGCAATAGGTTAAGTTTTTGAAATGGTTGGTATACAAAAAATTTCAGCGCTTCGATGAAAAGAAAACTGTGTTATGGTTAGCGAACTGATACTTAAACACATGGTAGTACATTATGTTTTGGTGCACTGAGTGCACTATCACATTGATACATTGCAATGAACCTCACGTTGTGGGCGTGCAGTGACTGGACGTCCATCGAAAGAATTTCCAGCATCGAGAAGAACAGCTCGTCGTCGCCACAAATTTGGGCGCACTCGTCGCGAAGACCGTCGTCCATGGTTATGTTCTTGTAGAGCAGTATTAACGTACTAAAATGTGAGATAAAGTCAAACCGAACAAGCACGAATTAGTTACAGGTACGAACAAACTAAAAGTAAGAATATTGAAAAATATCTCTCTGCTGTACCACAATGGGAATTTGTACTCGCAATTTCTATAATTAATAGTAGCACTATACACTAAATGAGAAATTTACCATTGAAATGCCTCTTCAAAGTTCGCGCAATTGGTACCGACACTAGCTAACATTTTGGACAGATTGTAGTGTGTGCTTTTGTAGTGCTGCGAACGCAAACACATAATGTCATACGAAAATAATGTCTCTGGATCAAAATTGCTACTACTATTTCTATAGCAAATTAGAGGATTCAAAAGGTTGATTTTGCTACAGCAGAGAAATATTCTCTAATGTTCTTCCTTTACATGGTTGATATTTGTAATTAATACCTAGTTTTGTAATAACTGAAGACAAAAATATATTTGTATAGAACGACAGATTTGTACACTTTTTGAACGAGACCAACCAGCAGAATTTTTTATTCTTATTAGTGTATGGTGGCAAACACCAAGGAATCCAGGAGTACAAACGCACGACACCAACAGGCAAGCTCGAATGAAAAACCGAAACTAATTCAACTGCAAACACAAAATCATTGGGGCAAAATCAACTATTTGGCAAGTGTTTCACAAAAGGGTCTTGTACCACCGAATCTATCAACAAACAACGCGTATTCCAACCGACTATGGCCTGTATTCACAACATGACACAGTCCTCACAACCGGGGCACTGCTTGTTGTACAGCTCGCCAAAATTCGCGCAGAAGATGTTGAACACCGAAATGCGAATGAGCATGCGAAAGTAGAAGTGCGAAATTTTGTCGGTTGCGAATTCGGAAGCTCCCGTCAAAGCGGAAAACAAGCCATTCGAATCGCAATTTTTTCTCTTCAGGAGACGAAAAATCTTCATCGTTTTGGAGGGGCACAGAAGAGCTGTGATGCGAACAATTTTCGAGACGTTCGCCCGCCGAATTTTCGCCGTGATCAGCTTCTTCATTCGGCGAACCGACTTGATAGTGGTCTCCTATGCGAATGGTAAAATAAACAAAATTGGACCGACTCATAAACGTTTGCTAATTTGGATATATTTCTGTAAAGAAACGGTTGTGCATTTAATACGGTAATATTAACCCTATGTTAATTTTGTTTTACCAAACGTTTGCCAATTTCGCTACATTTATACAGAGAAACGGTTGTACATTTAGTGAAAAATTACTAAACGTATATTAATTTTCTTGCGCCAAATTTTTTCAAATTTCGTTATATTTATAGAGGGAAATGATTATACATTTAGTAGAACATTAGTAAACGTATATTAATTTTCTTACACTGAGACCCACAGAGGAGCGCATATGTACTACAATATTTTTAAAACCATAGAATGTACTATTTTAATTTTATGCATAAAGGAGTTATTTAGTGACAAATTTAATTCTTTTTTGAGTGATGTATTCTACTTGAAAATATAAATCTAGTTTTTGATTAACATAATTAACTTGATGAAATAATGAAGAACAGGTTCAAATATATAGAGTACCTCCAAATCAGGGTCAGAGTGCGCGATTCTCTGTTGCACCTTCTCAGCCAGCGATTTCAGTAGCTTGTGGTACATGTCTTCGCTGCCCCAAATTTCCGCTATATATTGGTTGTGGCTGTTTTCCATTTTCCTTTGCACTTGAATTCCACTCTGTAAAGAAGATGGTTTGTGTTGTGAAATGAATATAGTGTTAAAATACTCAATAATATCTAGCAACCTCCACCCTGACCCAAAGGAACCTATGATAGTGGCAAAATGTGGTGTGCATACCTCTAACGCGCCCCCTCGGGGAGGGGGGGGGGGGGTAATCGGGATTTTGGGGGGGGGGGGGATGGGGGGTTTCCAAAACCCAGGAGGGAGGGGGTCAAAATGACCTAAAAATTTGGCAACAAAGTAAGGAAATTTTGCAAAAATACGGTAAAAAGTGCCAAAAATCGCTTAATTTTGATGGAAAAGAGTCTAAATATAGCGCCGCAGGGGGGGGGGGATATCTCCGGCCAAAGGGGGGGCGGATGGCCGGTCGCCTCCCCCCCGCACCACACCCCAGCGTTACAGGTATGGTAGTGTGATGATTATGTTCTGGAAGCGAAATCTATTTTCGATGCATTTTACAGTCAATGTCGTTATTATGTGCGAATAGTATTAATGCCTATACATTTGACTAGATCAACAAGTTGAGAGTATGTTTTCGGCACTACAATATCTGCGAATACGTTAAGATAATTAGCAACATAACAATACCAAATCATATTGGAAATAATTAATGTACAAAAAGTATACAACACGGTGGATTTTTTTCACTAGTGCTTCATCAATCAAACGCCTTTGTGACAACTATTTGGTACATAATTTTCAAAATAAACAATTATGTAACAAAAAAATGGCAATGTTCCAAGCGCGCATTCAGTTTTCGCTGTTGAGGATAAACAAACGTATAGATTTTTGACAAATAGTCGTAAAATAGTACCAGAGGTAAAATTTATCTCCTTTTTACAAGGGTGCATAACGAATTTTTGGCACTTTTAAAAGCTGGAAGGGAAAATTCTGCATTTCTGACTGCCGTAGGCAAAAATTCCCTATTTCAAAAAGATGGAGTAGAAAATTCTCCCATTTGTAAGCCCCAGACGCGAAAAATTTTAGATTTGTGCACATTTCGTTCAATTTTCGACGGCTCGGAAGCAGTACTATAGTCGGTCCTCTAGGAATACTGCCATCGGTCTCCGTACTGCCTATTTCAAATCGTGCTTCCCCGATTTCCAAACAGCACGAAAGAAGTTCAATAAATCGTTGCAACTTTATCCGACAATATCCTGCAATTAAATTGCAACTCACATGTTCTGAAGTCTAGTGAACTCTTCTGCGCAGAAACGGCTCTTCGTTTTTCGAACAACAAAATTATCCAACACGTTTAATAAATAGTTTTGAAATGGGAAATTGTTTGACCAATGTCCGAAACAAGTTTTGTAACTTTCAACCAATTTAAACATATCGCACTTTTGGCGTGTTTCAAGTGGAATGAATAATAGTTACATCTACAATTAGTAAAATACATACGAATAGCAAACAGTCGAATACTAGTGTTGCGATTCCACGAAATTGTCTCTTATTGAGCTCCAAAGCAATTATGTGCTATTGGCCGGCCAAATTTTCAAGACTATCTGATGCTTTGAAGGAGTCAGAGCTTAAAACGTCAGTTTCTACTAATAAACAACTATACTGCTTTGAAGATGAGACCGAAGAAGGTAATACATTTATTTGTAAGATTGTTTGTTTTAATAAATTGTTCTTCGTTTAATAAATTGTTCTTTATTTAGGAAGAAGAAAGTTTTTGTACTGCACTCTGCGAAAAATTTATCAACTTACCAAAACTTTGGAGGAACAAAACAGACATTTTTATGAAATAGTTCCTCCTAACACGGCGTGCAAATTCTATTTGGATTTGGAGTGTTGGAGAGAATTCAATCATTCATTAACGAAAGAGAACTTTCGATTCTACATTCATTGTGCTGTGTCTGTGTTTGAATTGGAAGGGAAAAAAATATATGGTAAGTTGTGTGAAACTTCGTTAGTAATTTTAATTATTTCAAGTTTTTATTGTTTTTTGATAGTTCGTTTTAATTCAAAATTGCATTTTTCCGTATTCAGGAGAGGAGTTTGCTTTTGAAAACAGTATTGTTTTGTTGTCAAATCGAAATGAGAAGTATTCTGCTCATTTTATCTCTGAGATAAAGGGAAGGAGAGTTTTTCCCAGTGTACAGCAGTTGAAAATTTTTGTACAGGCTGTTTCCAAGCAATTTGGAGAAGCAGACTGGTAAACAGAAAATTGTATTTCTGTGTCACAACTCGTTGTTACGTGAAAAACTCTTTAGGTCGCCTCATGTCTCTGTTTGTGGCAAAAACCAAGAAAAATTACCAATTTGGGATTTAGGAGTTTACAATAAATACCAGCAATTTCGTATGGCGCTGTCATCGAAATACAATATTGGTGTTCCCTTGATTTTGGAGGAAAAATCGTTTTCTGAAGGTACTTTCACATTCGGTTTCTTATATTATACTACACCTTTGTATACTTTTCAATCTTCATATAAATACGATATTTGTCCAAAGACAAGCATTACCTATATATAATAATAATAAAATTCACTCCAGCGATGTTAAAAATGTATAATATCTACAGTAAAGTATATGTAATAATTGCAAACATTTGTATTTCTACTTTTAGAAATGGTTACTTTGGAAATATTTAACAAAACTTCTATTATTCCGGAAAAAGGGCCAAAATACATACTTTTACCCCAAATTACTGAACAAAATTCTACTAAATTGTCGATAAAAGCTGAGCTTCCAATTTCACGAAAAACGGAAGAGCGGTGGAACCATTTCCATTCTTCTGAGTTACAAATTAGTTTGAGAGGTTGGTGAACTTTGTGTATTCATTGTCGTATTTTCACACATCTTTTGCTAAATTGCGTTTCAGAAACGGTCAAAAGAATAACCGGAGTGGCCCCCTCCGTACCCATATCAGGACGACTTTACAAAGACACTGGACTTATTTCGTATACTTTCCCCTCCCATTCTATCTGTCTAAGAATTGGTCATTCCCACAAGCGAAATAGAGTGATTTGGATAATTGACAGAAATAGACAAGTTTGCTATCAGAAATGTTTTGATTCGGTTAGTTTTAATTTTTACACCTTAAGTAATTATCAAAAAATTAAAAATACTGTCACCATTTCAGGTTTGTCAATCTATTCAATCCCGGTCAATGGAATACAGTTTGGTGAAAGAGTGATATTATCAGAAAATGTCGTTTGAAAATTTGATATTTAAAACACGTTTTGTGTGTTTTCGCAGACGCCCTTTCCGTTTGCGAAGAACTTGTTGTTCTTTGGTCGCCACATTTCCGTACTTCAATCCCAGATTTCCGTAATCGACTGCAACAAATGCAACAACGTACGTGACAACACAAAACAAATCGAATCAATCACTCATGGCCAACAATTCGCTATCCGAAATTTTCTCATTCTTGTCAGACTCCTCGCCACTACTGCTTTCTACTTCGCTCTCTTCGCTTTCCGTGACCCTTTTGCTCCTCTTTTTGGTCCTTTTCTCATTTCTGGACGAGTCTAAAATAAAATGAGTTCATTTTCAAGTATAACAATTCACTCCAGTTCCTCTGTCTGACTGAGAATCGACTGTTCCTAAAACTGCCCGTGTAACTATCAATGTATGTGACAAAACCTATCAGTCCACACATAACAAAACAACCGATTCTTATTTATCACCCTTAGTAACTGTTGAATACTCCACATTTGTCGCAAATAAACAATCGATTCTCAGTACGTTTTCAAAGTCCCACACTCCGACACTCGCACTATCTTACTCATTCTAACTTAGATACGTACGTGAAGTGCAGTATTGATAACATATAGGTATTTTAACACTGCTAATCTAGTATATTTGCTCTGCAACCGGTTGTTTATTTAGTACCAAAAATATAACCGATTGATAGTAACTGCACGGGACTATTACATACTGCATAATAATCCTAACAATGTATTAATTTGGGGGATATTGGGAGAAAACCATACAGCGAAATAGGAAAGGCGCAGTCATGTCAGCAGAAACAGGCAGTCATGTCAGCATTTGCTTTGCAACGGTTTACTTATTTACTACCGAAAATACAACCGATTAATACCAACTGCACCCAATTATTAGCATGTGCAAAATATTTAGGAAATACGAGTCATCTGAGGGACACTTCGCAAGCTGCTTTTAACCACACACTACTCCCCCCCTCAGCCCTTCAACGCTCTCACACTTCCTCATGTCTACAACGTCGGTTAAAAGCAGCTTCAAAACTCTCCCTTACATTACTCCCCGTTATCTCTCTCAACGTCGGTTAAAAGCAGCTTCAAAACTCTCCCTTACATTACTCCCCGTTATCTCTCTCCCATCCCCCCCTCGACGCTTTCAGACTTTCTGATCTCTCTACAACGTCGGTTAAAAGCAGGTTGCAAACTGTCCCTCACATCACTCACCGCTTCTGTCTCTCACATCAAAGTATGAGATATGTTGTGGCCGAGACAATCGGTTGTATATTTAGGGTAAAATTGAATCATTGACCAATTCTCAAAATTGGCAAATCAGTTGTATTTTTCGTACGAAATAAATAACCGGTTGCAGAGCAAATTTTAATCACGTACACATGTGTACGTTAAAATGAATAAACAGGTCACAAAATAACCGTCACGAACAGTTTTGTTCGAAATAAACAACCGATTGTCTGGACTACAACACATACGATATTTTGACAGTGTGACACTCCGACACTTAGCCTATTTTACTGATTAAAATTTTGATAATTGCGTCAATTCTAGTATTAATTCCACGGTTATTTATTTAGTACGAAAAATATAAGCGATTAATCCTCCTGCGCTTGTCGCTTCCCGATGACTCTAGTAAAACCGGTTGTTTATTTCGGTAAATAAATAACGGTGTCCAAGTGTGAAAGTATGAGATATGTTGTAATCTGTACAATCGTTTGTTTATTTAACGTAAATTTTACTCATTGAACAATTCTTAAAGTCAATCGGTTATATTTTTCGTATGGAATAAATAACCGGTTGCAGAGGAAATATTCAAAATGAGCAGATTTATTCCAATACGTATAATATTGATAATACTCGATTCTAAGCACCTAGACTTGTCTACGTTAGTTGTAATCGGTAATTCAATCATTGAGGAATTCTTAAATTGGTAAATCGGTTGTATTTTTCGTACGGAATAAATAACCCGTTGCAGGAAGAGTTTTAACCACGCACATCTGTGCAGGAGAAAATAACCGTCAGTTACAGTTCTGTTCCAAATAAACAACCGATTCTGTCGAGTACAACAGATACGATATTTTGAGAGTCCGACACTCCGACACTTGGCCTATTTTACTGATCTTAACTTCGATAAGTGGCTCAATTGCACTATTAATTTCACAATTCTGCAACCGGTTATTTATTTAGTAAAAAAATATAATCGATTAATAGAAACTGAACGCGATTATTACCGGCAAAATAGGGGGGTGGGGGTGGTTGCGAAAGCCAAAAATAGGAAACAGGCAATGATGTGAGTGGAAGTTTTGAAGCTGCTTTTTACTGAGTTTGTAGAGAGGTTCTGAGGCAGTAAGGCGAGCAGTGGGAGGGAAGGGGGACGTGAAAGGAAAGAGAGTGATATAGGAAGAGTTTTGAATCTGCTTTGAATCCACATTGTAGAGAGGCGAAGTGAGAGAGGGTTGCAGGAGCGTGAGGAGTGGGAGGGAAGGAGGGAGGGGTGAGGGAAAAAGATAGGAGGGATTTATTTGGAGCAGAATGGGAGGACTGGGAAGGAGCGAGAGAGATAAGGCGAAGTGATATGATGGGCAGTTGGGATAACAAAAACTCTTTTCATGTTTTACATTTGCTCTGCAGCCAGTTATTTATTTAGTAGCAAAAACTATAACGAGTATTAAGTTTTGAATTTAACGTTTTGGTGTGGAACCGGTTATTGTTTTGGTATGAAAGATACAAGGGATTATTAAAGAGAATCATAATACAGTTTTAGTTGTTTCAAGTGTTATGTCAAGAATAGATATGTATTGTAACAGTTCTAACATTTGTCGGACATTTGCTCAGGAAGTGGTTATTTATTTGTTTAAAAAAATATAATGTAGAAGTAGTTAAACAAAGAGGGGTATACGTGCCGTTTTCGCTGTCGTCGCTGTTGGTCTCCTTCTCAGTTTCTTTCCGCTTTCTAGTTCCACTTTTCGAAGCGGACTTGCCTGGAAGAACCACAAGTCAAACAATTAGTAATGATAAACATCTAGACATTAACATACTCTCGTCGCTGCTTTCCTTTTCCCGTCTCCTGCCCGTGGCTTTTCGCCTTTTCTCGTCAAACAGACTTCCCGTGTGGGTGTCCGTCCACTTTTTGACAAAAGCTGAAATTTTATTCCATTATACTGAACGATAATAAATTCTAAGAAAAAGTATAACAACCTCGGAGTTTCTTCAGACCGTGCCCTTTTGGATTGGCAATCTGGTTGTTGTACAATAGTGGCGTCGGCCAGGGTTGGGTTCTGTCGAGCATTCTGTTGATGGCTTCCCGTTTTTTCATCTCATATCTCTCCCAAAGGCGATCGAATCCGAAAATGATCGCGTCAATGACTTCTTGCTCTTTTAGTTTGGCAACCTTGAAAAGATAGTTGGTGTACTACGATACTACGATTAATAATAATTATCTAAAATATTCGAAAATAATACGCTAATTTCGTCCAGCACGAAGTCGACGATAGCTCTCATAAGCGAATTTAGATCTTCTTTCAATTCGTCCACAGTTTTGTATTCTTTGGATAAAATTTCTTTGTCAATGATAGGGTTGCCTGAGTTGTTGTAAAGTTATAAGACATTTGTTTCATGCTTAGTTAGAATGACTTCGAAATACGACAAACCATTGATCAGGACAATTCCTCTGTGCGCCCCTGTCAGCCCTTTTCCGTACAAAAAAACGCTTGCCGAGATTTTGTATTTCTTCTTCTCTTCCTCGTCTCTGATAGTGTCACTGTAGTGTTTGACAAAGAGGCGGCACAAATCGATCGCCCAGTCCGGAAATTCGTATTTAGTGGGGCTTTTTTTGACGACTAAGTTGTAGCCCACAGGCCACTGGAGTCCAAATTTGGAGTCCAAGAGCTGAAGGTGAACTTGTGTCAGAAAATCAATTTTGACAATTTTGAAAATGTTTGGTATTCATTGCGTACCACTTCGCCCACTCTAATCGGAGGTTTCAATGAGCCGGGAAACGATTTCTCGGACTGCTTAGTGGCCTCTTCACCAACAACGAAATCGTTGCCTTTCATGATAGTTTTTTTGATTGACTGGTTCTGAAAAGTTGAAGTTAGTAATCTACGTAAAAAACAGAAATAAGAAGATAGATTTTAGTAATAAGAAAGTAGATAGAACTGATAATGACCGATTTTGCTCTGTCGGAATCGGTTTTCGGTTTGGCAGTGAGCTCATCGTACTTTCGCTGCAGATCCTCCAACGCTAAACAGATCGAATCCAAATCCCTTGGGACGTGGTACGCCGCCCTATTGGGAAAAAATTAGTTAAAATAATAGATTATTTCCCTAAGCAAGAAGGGCTTTTAATTACTTGTTTGCGCTAGCTCCTTCCGATGACGGATCAGGCACAGATTCAGCACTATTTGCAGCCATCTGTAAGATGTTTGTAATATGGGATTGCCTATTACTCTTATTGAACAAAATCTATGTGTACATTGTTAATACCAACTAAGATACCATCAATTTTTACAACAACCGACACTGTACCATGGGTGTCACTAGATCACTAGATAATTAGTGTTTATTTATGAAAATATCATAAATCCGTTAAACTGTGTGTAAAACCTATCTTTTGATTTCGCTGTGGAAGACGGCACAAAATAATCCCGTCCAAATAAGAGCCTTCCAACAATGCGAAACGACTGACAAAACTCCAAAGGGGTACAAAATTATTCCAATTGCAGAACCCCTGGGAACTTAATTTGAAACGGATATTTGTAATCAAAATACAATATTTGAAAATATTTGGGTACAGAATACCCACTGCAAATATACAATTTTTGAACAAAATTGAAGTTCGATTTTCAACGTTTTACTAATGGCAAATACGCAAAGGTAATCAATATCCGGACGACGAGCACAACAACCAACAAACTGTTCACTTCTACTTCTTCTTCAACGCACTGCCTTTTCGAAACATTTCTTCGTCTGATTCTTCCTCCGGAATCTCGATCTTCCTTTTCTTCTTTTCCGGCTCTTTATTGGTTTTTTTCGGAGTTTTCGTTTTCTCGCTGTCTCGACGTTCCTGCTTCTTGTGCGTCTTGCTCCCATGCTCCATTTTGTGCTTCAACTTCTGTTGTTTTCGTTGTTCCAATATTTTTTTTCTTCTCGCGGCGATTTGTTCTTGACCTGAAGAACTTAGGTATGTTATAATATAAATGTTAAAAATTCGCTTTGAACGTACTCAAATCGCCAATTTGTTTGGCCGGTTTGGTCAAAGTAGCTTTGGCGTCACTAGCCGCAGACGTCGACTTAGGCGCTTCACTTCCGCTTTCCGAAACCACGTCCACTTCCGTCCCTCCCGACTTTCCTTTGCTCCGGTGCTTAGGGTGGTACTTCTGAACAAGTCAGTTTGACCTTACAATTACAGTACAGTATCAAAACTTTTGCAGTCAAGGTAAAAAAAGTAAAGGTGAGTAAAAATTAACTAGAAAAACCTTTTTGGCTGAAGTGGTAGCAGATTTCTTCTTTGTAGACTCTGAAGAATCGCTTGTGTCTGTAGGATTCTTCTTGGGATTTCTACTCGGCAAAGGGGGTCTCTCACTCGCCGAAATGGGAGATTTTTCCTCGCTTCCGTCTGAAATGCTGGTTTGTACGTTGTTTGTAGTTCGTCAATTATATTGAATTCAATCAACATGAGAAAATAATTAATTTATAGAAAGAAGGTCCTTACCTTTCTGGTCACTAGAATCCAAGACGCCGAATCGCTCAAAAATACTCGAATCCACCATCGTTGCTTTGTCCGCAGTCTAAACGTTGTAAAACATTAACTTGTTCTTCATAAGTTCCCAAATGTAAAAGTAGAAATAAACAAATATTAATCAAATTACTAAACGTTTCATACATGTGCAGTTAGTCAGATAGATTATTTTCAACGAAGCACTAGTCTGCTACAAAAATAGAATCACACTAACACAAACATTGCCCAAATTAGCAAACGGTTGTCTAATTTTTTTGTACAAACCAAAAAACTGAGGAATCATGAAATTAACAAACGGTTATCATAATAAAAAATTAAAATAAAGAAACGGTTCAAGATTGAGATTATCTCACATCGACTTTTCTCGGCTTGTTTTCCTTCTGCAAATCAAGAAACACAGCCTCGATTTGCCCAACAGACTCAAGTATTTTCTGGAGTCGTTGTTCGACACCGCTTTTCCAGTTCTCGTCGTCGTCAAACTGGAAATACCAACAAAACAATTGTTTCTTCAAGAGAAAATATTTAGGTGGGATAATTGTACCTCAGTTTGGAAGCTGGCGTCAATATTTTGAAGCTGCAATTTTGTTGAAAAGGTCGGATTTTTCCTCAGGGAGTAGATCAGGTTGTTCAATCTGCCCTCAGCTAGGTCCAGACGGGTTTGAGTCTCTATTTTGTACTCCCTGTCCAACTGAACCTAAATCTTTCATTTGAACATTAAATTTTTGTTTTTGTCACAACAAATGTAAACTAAAGCACTAAGTGACCTTCTGCTGCGTTGTAGCCGCCGGACACGACTGGTGACCACTATTCTGCTCTGCAATATTGTCGTTGTCAAAGGTGGGCTCTTCCCGACCACTGTTGCCCACACTATCACCCAAATTTGCCTCGCCCTCCGCAGGAATTGTCTCAGAAGGCGTTCTAAACGACTCAATTTCATTTCAAAAACATCAATTGTAGGAAGTGGAACATAATAAAAAGTGAAAATTTTCCCACTTTTGCTTCGTTTCGGTTGAATTTTGCTCTGTTGTGGCGTTCTCCCCATCACTTTGCGCTTTTTCTTCCGGGTCTTCCGGTATTTTGAGAACGAATTTTTCCTGCTTCTCTTTCTCTATTTGTTGTTTTGCTACTGCCCGAGCGTCTTCGCTGGACGTAGAAGACACGTCCTTCTCTACGGTCAATTGCTCTCTCGGCTTCGAACTGAAATAGAAAATACAGAATATTACTCTAATATTTTATTTTACAATACAATTTTAGCAAACTTTTTGATTTCCGATTCAGCAGTTTCTTTCACTGATTTTGGCATATCTCCTTCTTCTCCATCCCCTAGGGAAACAACGGCTGCAGATTGTTCCTCCGCAGTCTCCTTCTCTTGGTCCACTTTCGGTGCCACCCTACAGAATAGAGAAAGAACCAGTAAAATGCATACGATTAAATAGATTTACCATGAAAATACTACAGTATTCATGTCACACACTTTCCTCCGGCAAACTCTTTGAACTGCCACAAAAATTTTGTAGCGACAGATAGGGCTGCTACGGAACAAGATTCAATCGAGTAGCCCGCTCGCTCGAAGGCCTGGACGACGACCAAATTTCCCTCGCTATTGTGGAGAGTTTGCCCAGTTTGAACATTTTTCATAAATTCCCTCATTTTCCTCTTGTGTGCAGTCGTAAAATTGGCCAAATTAGTTTCCAATTCTTTCGCTGACAAAATAGCCTCCGGTTCTCTGATTTGGTTGACGGGAAAAATCTAAATCATATGGAACAAATATTAAATTTAAGAAATAATTGATTTGTGTAAATAACAAACCATTCTGTGCCCTCCAGCTGGTCCTTTGACGGAGATTAGAACCTCCTCTTTTCCCCTCCTGTAGACTTTGTTCACTTTACCGGGCAACCACTCTCCGTTCTTCAAATAGCAGACTTTGGTGTCAGGAATGCACAAATAGTACCGGTCCTTGTAAAAGAACTGGTGCATCTAAACAAACATTATCAGAATATTTGCATTATATGGTTTGCTATCGTATCATACAACAAAACACTTAACTTTTACAATTAGTCTTTATGTAATTCAGTGCAAAAAATATACACAAAGCACCATACGGCTGGATTTTAGTATTACTGATATTTCATGATTTCTATTACAATTTATTTTTGAAATCTGTAACCGTTTGTGCATTAACATCAAAAATCTACAACCGATTAAACCAAAGTATCCCCGTCACAAAAAAGAAACCCATACAGAAAAAATCATACGGTTCCATTTCAATATTACTGCTATTGAATCATTCGTACCATAGTTAAATTTTTTAAATATGTAACCGTTTCTGCACTAACATCACAAATATACAAATGAATTAAAGTAAAATATCCTCGTGAAAAAGAAATCATACTTTCTTCATTGCAGTCACCACAGCACGGCTCCTCTTCGCATTCCAATTTTTCAGCATCTCGTCACTAACCGAAGGAGTAAACTGGTGAACAGCCCCTATTTTCTGATCGAATTTCTCCAAACTCTCAAACCACTTTGTTTTCCCAATATTTGAAACCTCCCCAGTGGGAGGAGGCACAGGCACCACTTTCGGCATTGTTGCTGACAACTCAACTAAGAAAATTTAAAACAAGAAAATTGAGTTCTCAGATATGAAAAGACGGCAAAACCTCGACAGAGACGAGAAACCATAAACAGACAATCGGTTGTTTATTTCAATTTCAGACGATATACCCAACGAAAGAGCAAAACCATTAACGAAATGTCCCTGACTTTGCAACACACACCAACGATAAATAACGAACCACAAACCGAGTATCTCGTAATATATATGCTCAACCACCGAAATGACAGCGCGGAAAATGCACAAAAAAGCCTATCAAAAGAATGACCTGTCGATCTCAAATACGCCTTCCCTATAATTTCCGACAGTATTTCCCGGATCAAATGGATCGAAATTATCACTATTCGCTTGTGTTCCACCTTCCGCCCTCGTATTATTATTCAGAATGGGGGAGCCGCTACTGCCATCAAACGGATCAAAATTGGTACTGTTTTCTTCAGATTGCAAAATTTCGCGAGCCGATTGAGAAAGCACCAAAGAATCGTTACTATTCGAATCGCTTCTCCTGCCGCTAGGTCCCAACCGCGCTTCCAATTCGCGATTTCTCCTAAAGTTTTATTAACTGGAAAAGTTATAATTAGTATATTTACAAACACAAAAAACTAACTCTTCTAAATTCCTTTTTCCCCAAGCTGTCTCTGGACCTTTCGCGACTATACCTTGGTTTTTTTTACACTGTGGCAAAGGCTTCCTTTTGAAAGTAATTTTGTTTGCAATTTTATTTTCCAATTCTTTTCCGACTTCGGCCTTTCGATGGTAAAGCCGATATAGATTCTCTTCTTGCCTTCTCTTTCTCTGTTCAGCAGTTCTTTTCGTTGAGTTGGGAACTGAAAATTTTTAAAAATAATTATAAAACTGATTATTTCACTAAAATCTATAAGATATTACATTTCGTCTGGTCGTCCTTCCCCGAGACAAACTCCTCCTCTTCTGAGTCTGTTTGAGAGGATGACACGTCTAATGCGAACTCTGCTGTTTCTTTGATGGTCGCCACTCCTTGACTGTATCGTAGGAACTGAAGTTTACTCGGAAAAATCGCTTTTGTTATACAGTCAAGTTTCTACTGATCCGTAATGTTTTTCGTAGCAAATAAATAACCGGTTAAAAACAAATCTGCCAAATACAGAAAAATATGTTATTGTATATATATGTTAATAATACTGGAGTCCATGCAGCTAAGTAGCCTACGATCGCTATAATACGCCAAGTGTCGGTGTGTCGGAGTGTCGCAGTGTCAAAATATGGCACGCGTTCTCATCACACATAACCGTTTCTTTATTTGCATGAAATATCACTAGTTCCACAGGTCATAAAACTTATCTATTACAATCGGTTCTTTTGTGACATCTGTTTACGAAATAAATAACAGCTTGGAAAGCAAAAGTTCAAAACTAGCAAACATATCTTGTAATACGTAAATGCTATTAATTAATCACACAAAACAACTTCACGTCCCTACAATACAACTCTTGTGGATCTTTGTTTATTTTTAAACAAATGTGAATGAAAATAAGTTTATTGAATAACATTTGCGCAAATAAACAATCGGTTCTCTGGATCAGAACAGGTCATATTTTGACAGTCCGACACTCCGACACTCCGACTATCTTACGGATTGTAACCTAAATACCTGTACTTTGTTCAAGTCGATTGTTCATAATCTATAGATATTCGAACATATCTTTTCTAATTTCGTACCTTTCCTCTCCAACCGGTTATTTATTTCGGAGCAAAAATATAACCGATTATTAAAAACTATGATACTCTCGCTGTATGCAACAAAAACTACAACAGAACATCTCACAAAGCAACTGATTATTTCCTATCAAGGAATTCTTCAATCAAACATTTGTCCGAAATAAACAACCGATTGTTTGTCACACATATCATATTTTGACAGTCAAACAGTGCCAGACATGTCACTGAAAATAACCTATAGAATCAGTGAGATTTGGGGAAATAAACAACCGATTGTCTGCACGACAACACATGCTACATTTTGACACTCCGACACTGCGACACTCCGACACTTCGACTCACTTAGCGATTGCAACGTAAAAACCTGTACTTTCTGAAAGATAACTATTAATAAGCAATCCATATTAAAAGATACATTTGGTAATTTCGCAAATTTCCTCTCGAACCGATTATTTATTTTGGAGCAATATGTAACCGATTGTTATAGAACGTCAAACTGTTTGTATATTTGATCGATTGTTACTTATCAGGTTTATGAATTCTTCAATCAGGACTAATTTCGTACCTTTCCTCTCCAACCGGTTATTTATTTCGGAGCAAAAATATAACCAATTATTAAAAAATATCATACTCTCGCTGTATGCAACAAAAACTACAACAGAACATCTCACAAAGCAACTGATTATTTCCTATCAAGTTTATGAATTCTTCAATCAAACATTTGTCCGAAATAAACAACCGATTGTTTGTCACACAACATATCATATTTTGACAGTCAAACAGTGCCAGACATGTCACTCAAAATAACGTATAGAATCAGTGAGATTTGGGGAAATAAACAACCGATTGTCTGCACGACAACACATGCTATATTTTGACACTCCGACACTGCGACACTCCGACACTTCCACTCACTTAGCGATTGCAACGTAAAAACCTCTACTTTCTGAAAGTTAACTATTAATAAGCAATCCATATTAAAACATACATTTGGTAATTTCGCAAATTTCCTGTCGAACCGATTATTTATTTTGGAACAATATGTAACCGATTGTTATAGAACGTCAAACTGTTTCTATATTTGATCGATTGTTACTTATCAGGTTTATGAATTCTTCAATCAGGAAAATTTGCCAAAAAAAGAACCGATTAGACTGACCAGAACACAATATGTCATACTTTGACACTCCAACAATCCATCAGTGCCAACCTTCAACTATAATACGGATTCTACCGTACATACTTGCATGAAATCCACCATTAATAGCATATATGTATTACAACATATGTTTCCTAATGTGCTACTTCTTTGTTATTCTGGAACCGGTTGTTTATTTAGTTCCAAAAATACAACCGATTAATAGGAACTGCATCCCATTACCAACTGAAAAATATTAGTAAAAACGTATCATTTTCGTCAAACTGGTCAGACAGTGAGAGAAATAAGGAACCGTCAGCGAGCGTAATATAAAGGAAGCTTTGGAAGCTGCTTTTAGCACATGCAGTAAAGACATTGTCAAGTAAATCTACAACTCTCATATATAGATATAGATGAACAATTCAATAAAAAAACTCCCAACCGATTGAGAGCAATCCAAAGTCGGCTGACTTTCTTCTCTCTGTGGCGATTCAATCACTTGTTCCAAAGAAGGGTCGGTGTCAAAAAGATCTATCGAATTGTTTCGGAGCGAATTCGGGTCCTCTGAAGAGCCCACCCGCGGACACTTCTAAATACAACGAATAATACTGTTGCAAAGAGAAAATACTCACGCAAAAGCTTGACGTTTGGTAAACCTGAAGAAATTAGACAGAAATAAATTACCCACCAAAAACAGTTTCTTTTGGACCAAAGATTTTTGTCTCGGGGCAGTCAACGTCGGCGTCTTCTGATTCGAGCAACGAAGACCACTGCCGTCCTGAAGTAGAGTATTGACACAATTAAAAGATTCCAAAAGAACAATTTCACCATATTTCTATCAACAATGTCAAGTGGTTTGAAAACATCAGTTACATACCAAAATTAGCGTTGTTTGAGTCTGTCGCCGTTTCGCGGCGGGAACGCGATCCAGAAAAAGAATCTCTTCATCGAAAATATCGCTCCCGTCTTCTTGCTCATCCACCAGAGAGGCAGTGTCGCAATTCCCCGGACGATAAATGTGCAATTCCTCATCAGAAATTTTTCCATCCACTCCTGCAAAATGCTAGTACGTTTATCAAGTAAAAAAAGACATATTTGTGCTGAAAATTTACAACCGATACAGTACTTGAATCAGTTAGCTTTAAGTCAAACAACAAACATTTAAATATGACAAAATTTCATTTGAAATATTTGAACAAAGAGATGGTATTGCACGATGAAACCAACACTAATAATTTTTCGTACCAAAGTCTGGAGACTTTGAAGAAAAGAACTCCTGATATTTCTTTAGCGATAGGCCAAATTTGCTGGCCAGCATTCCAGTGTCGACAATAGCTGGTTTCACTTTGAAAAATATTGTCTTTCCGCCAATGTCAACGGGAGTGCCCAAAAACCCAGAGCTCCCAGGCGGATTCAATTTCGAAAATGCGATCAAACGGGGCTTTATTGTCCCTGTGTTCAAATACTTTCCGGGCCCCAAATCTCACTGATTCTATACGTTATTTTGAGTGACATGTCTGGCACTGTTTGACTGTCAAAATATGATATGTTGTGTGACAAACAATCGGTTGTTTATTTCGGACAAATGTTTAATTGAAGAATTCATAAACTTGATAGGAAATAATCAGTTGCTTTGTGAGATGTTCTGTTGTAGTTTTTGTTGCATACAGCGAGAGTATGATATTTTTTAATAATTGGTTATATTTTTGCTCCGAAATAAATAACCGGTTGGAGAGGAAAGGTACGGACTCTAGTCCTGATTGAAGAATTCATAAACCTGATAAGTAACAATCGATCAAATATACAAACAGTTTGACGTTCTATAACAATCGGTTACATATTGCTCCAAAATAAATAATCGGTTCGAGAGGAAATTTGCGAAATTACCAAATGTATCTTTTAATATGGATTGCTTATTAATAGTTATCTTTCAGAAAGTACAGGTTTTTACGTTGCAATCGCTAAGTGAGTCGAAGTGTCCGAATGTGGCCATGTTGGAGTGGGGGAATGTAGCATGTGTTGTCGTGCAGACAATCGGTTGTTTATTCCCCCAAATCTCACTGATTCTATAGGTTATTTTCAGTGACATGTCTGGCACTGTTTGACTGTCAAAATATGATATGTGTGACAAACAATCGGTTGTTTATTTCGGACAAATGTTGCATTGAAGAATTCCTTGATAGGAAATAATCAGTTGCTTTGTGAGATGTTCTGTTGTAGTTTATTGCGGCACACTAGCGAGAGTATCATAGTTTTTAATAATCGGTTATATTTTGCTCCGAAATAAATAACCGGTTGGAAAGGGAGGGCTCAAAATTAGAAAAGATATGTTCGAATATCTATCGGTATAAGAACAATCGACTTGAACAAAGTACAGGTATTTAGGTTACAATCCGTAAGATAGTCGGAGTGTCGGAGTGTCGGACTGTCAAAATATGACCTGTTCTGATCCAGAGAACCGATTGTTTATTTGCGCAAATGTTATTCAATAAACTTATTTTCATTCACATTTGTTTAAAAATAAACAAAGATCCACAAGAGTTGTATTGTAGGGACGTGAAGTTGTTTTGTGTGATTAATTAATAGCATTTACATCCTTCAAGATATGTTTGCTAGTTTTGAACTTTTGCTTTCCAAGCTGTTATTTATTTAGTAAACAGATGTCACAAAAGAACCGATTGTAATAGATAAGTTTTATGACCTGTGGAACTAGTGATATTTCATGCAAATAAAGAAACGGTTCTGTGTGATGAGAACGCGTGCCATATTTTGACACTGCAACACTCAGACACACCGACACTTGGCGTATTATAGCGATCGTAGGCTACTTAGCTGCATGGACTCCTATTATTAACATATATATACAATAACATATTTTCTGTTGCTGGCAGATTTGTTTTTAACCGGTCTTATTTGCTACGAAAAACATTACGGATCAGTAGAAACTTGACTGTATAACAAAAGCGATTTTTCCGAGTAAACTTCAGTTCCTACGATACAGTCAAGGAGTGGCGACCATCAAAGAAACAGCAGAGTTCGCATTAGACGTGTCATCCTCTCAAACAGACTCAGAAGAGAGAGTTTTGCTCTCGGGGAAGGACGACCAGACGAAATGTAATATCTTATAGATTTTAGTGAAATAATCAGTTTTATAATTATTTTTAAAAATTTTCAGTTCCCAACTCAACGAAAAGAACTGCTGAACAGAGAAAGAGCAAGGCAAGAAGAGAATCTATATCGGCTTTACCATTTCGAAAGGCCGAAGTCGGAAAAGAATTGGAAAATAAAATTGCAAACAAAATTACTTCACGTCCCTACAATACAACTCTTGTGGATCTTTGTTTATTTTTAAACAAATGTGAATGAAAATAAGTTTATTGAATAACATTTGCGCAAATAAACAATCGGTTCTCTGGGATCAGAACAGGTCATATTTTGACAGTCCGACACTCCGACACTCCGACTATCTTACGGATTGTAACCTAAATACCTGTACTTTGTTCAAGTCGATTGTTCATAATCTATAGATATTCGAACATATCTTTTCTAATTTCGTACCTTTCCTCTCCAACCGGTTATTTATTTCGGAGCAAAAATATAACCGATTATTAAAAACTATGATACTCTCGCTGTATGCAACAAAAACTACAACAGAACATCTCACAAAGCAACTGATTATTTCCTATCAAGGAATTCTTCAATCAAACATTTGTCCGAAATAAACAACCGATTGTTTGTCACACATATCATATTTTGACAGTCAAACAGTGCCAGACATGTCACTGAAAATAACCTATAGAATCAGTGAGATTTGGGGAAATAAACAACCGATTGTCTGCACGACAACACATGCTACATTTTGACACTCCGACACTGCGACACTCCGACACTTCGACTCACTTAGCGATTGCAACGTAAAAACCTGTACTTTCTGAAAGATAACTATTAATAAGCAATCCATATTAAAAGATACATTTGGTAATTTCGCAAATTTCCTCTCGAACCGATTATTTATTTTGGAGCAATATGTAACCGATTGTTATAGAACGTCAAACTGTTTGTATATTTGATCAATTGTTACTTATCAGGTTTATGAATTCTTCAATCAGGACTAATTTCGTACCTTTCCTCTCCAACCGGTTACTTATTTCGGAGCAAAAATATAACCAATTATTAAAAGATATCATACTCTCGCTGTATGCAACAAAAACTACAACAGAACATCTCACAAAGCAACTGATTATTTCCTATCAGTTTTATGAATTCTTCAAATCAAACATTTGTCCGAAATAAACAACCGATTGTTTGTCACACAACATATCATATTTTGACAGTCAAACAGTGCCAGACATGTCACTCAAAATAACGTATAGAATCAGTGAGATT
>JASAMZ010010829.1:0-46978 GCA_030248115.1 Linhomoeus sp. GSCO2_2
TCAAAAATCGACTATTTTTGCGGTTCCTGACTAGCTAGAGATGAAATTTCTTCAGAAATGGCAAGGGCATAGACCGCGGATAATTTGTAACACAATAAAATTTTTGCAATGTGGGATTTCATAGAATACGCGATAATTTGTCAGAATTTCATAAATTGACAAAAATTAAATGACTTTTATTGATGAAAAGTGAGTCAAGAAAAGCCCGTACGGTATAATAATTTGTGACATAAATTTACAGTTGTTAAACTAATTTCGAGATATTCACAGTTCAAAATACCAAAATGTCAAAATCCACTTTTTCGTCTGGTGAGCTAGTGGCGAAATTTCCTCAGAAAAGGTAAGGGCATAGACCGCGGATAATTTGTAACACAAAGGAAAAGGTTTGCACACACGTGGAATTGGGTAAGAAGTATGCTATTGTTTGTCACAATTCCTTAAATTAACAAAGAACGTTCTGATTTGAAGAACCTAAATGCAGAAATGGAAAGGCCGTACGCCATGAAAATTACGCGACACAACCGTACAGTTTCTAATAGTTACAATTTCGAGGTATTTTGTTGAAAGAATTGTCGGAAACAGGCTTTTGCGGATTACTAAGTTAGCGGCGAAATTTCTTCGGAAATGGCTAGGGTCGAACGTAAATATAACTAACAAACGAACGACGCAAGTACAGTACAACAGACACCAGTCAACAGTAACGGTCGTCATAGGCTTTCTTTCTCATGCTTTACTCCTTGTTCTTCTTATCATTCCTTGTCCTCTTGCTCCACCACTCCACTGCAACTAGATCCTCTGAAACACACGGCATGTTGAAGTTCCAGAAAAATCCTTTGAAACTGCAGTGCAACAGACAAGGAAAATACCTGCGAACTCTTGTCAATATCGTGAGCGTTCAGATGAGCAGCAATGACTGAGGTCCTGAATGCCGGTCTGGACCAGCGCTCTACCGTCTGAGCCTAAACGTGTGTTGTATGTGTACCTCTGTTAATTTCACTGAGCATACAATCAAACGAGGTAACCTGCGTTGTTGACATATGAAATTTCCAGACTTCAGCAGCAGTGACGGAGGCCCATAATGTACAGTGCCGGTTGTTGTGGGCCAACGCTCTGTCATCCGATTCTGAACAGCGATTACCGTGCGCGTGTAGGCAATGCCATTGTTAGTCTCAACTCAAGCCAAACGTGGCGTTTGTAAGAACGTACGAGTTGGTGAGGAACAGGCGACGGGATAACTGCTGCGTCGCAGACGTATTGTTCGAAGTCATACTGTGGCTTCAATCGAATAGGTGGGGGGAGAATTGTCGGTAGAAGTCGGGATGTGTTCAGTCGTGACGTCAAGGAGCGCAATTTCTGAAGCAACACCCATTGGTTGTTGCACATCAATTCGCAGAAAAGAACGGTAAGAATATTCGTACCTTAGGTGTGGGTCAACCGGTGCTCCAGTGTGGGACATAGTAGATAACATGATTTTCTGTCAGTGTTTCTGAGAATGTCACCAGGTCAGTGTGTTTTCGTACAACGTTCGTATCAGTGTTTCCTGAAGATGTAGCCAGTGTTATTTCAGTGTTCAATTTTGGATTGAGCACCGTCCACTTGTTTCTTGCCTTTATCGCCGATTTCTGTTACATCTTTTTCGGGTGACATTCTACTGAATCTTGATGCAACTTTTTAACAATGTTCTATGAAAAGTCCAGTCAAGCTTCTAACCTGACTAAGCGCGACATAAATCTGTGCCGATTGAAATATCTCGTTTCCAATATGAACAGCAGCTGAGCAATACGTAACTGAACGGACATACAACCTCAGTGGAACATACGCCCTTGCAAATATCCACAGTGTCGCATTTACAAAGCCAAAGAGCAGGGAGAGAGAGTGGTGGTAATATTCTGCAAGATCATACGGAGTAATCTAACCTTCCAAGACAGAAAGACGACGCGCGTAAAGGTACCTACCAGGTACCTTCTTTGTTAGGAAACGCAAAAGTTGAATCTGGCCAGCCCCGTATGGTGCTCGCTGCTGCGTGCAACTACAGTGGGTGCTGACGTGGAAGGGAACAATTGGTAGATCGCTTGCTTGTAGTCCTGACTACACGTTCACTCTAGCAAATTGTTGTCGAGATCCACTGTGTACATATGCGGCCGTCGTATGTATAACTCACTTCGTGTCAAGCTTTTCTCATTGCAGACAGCGGATTGGTTTTTGTAGCGAGCGGGAAGAGTGGGACAGGACGGGACAAGCGCTCCGCTTTGATGCAATCTTGTTTGCGTAGGAGAAGCAAGCGGGCAGCGCCCGATTTGAGTCCGAATCCGAACCGAACCGAATCCAAATTTAGCCGGCCTATTTGTAGCAGCGCGTCACGTAGGGAAGTCAGTCGAAGTAGTTTAGCGCGTGGGTTAGTGCAATCCACTAAGAATCCCAGAATTCAGGCCGCCGGCGGCGTCTCTGTTTCCCCTCAACTCAAACACTTACACGATGGTCCGACGCCTGGATATTTCCGCGGTAGAAGACGGCGGGGGCGGGGCGGAAGCTGAAGACGACGACTGCTTCTCGGACGGCGAACTGCGCGGAAGGCACGTGCGCGTCAGCGTCTGCGCCACGCAGGTTCGATGTTGGAAGAGTTTGAAGAATTTGATGGAATACTTGAGTTGGTTTTCGGGCAAAAAAGTGTGAAGCGTCGAGCTGACGAGTGCTGACGGTTTGGTGTTGATCTGTTCAACATTGGACGAGGGTTTGTAAATTCTGGCGCGCATTTCATAAGGAATCGTCGAGATTTGACATTTTGAAGCTTCTACGGCGAGTCGCCGAATCCGGACGGACAAATTCGCTGCACTATTACCGCCGGTCTCCAAATAGGCAACCCTCAGATAGTTTAATTTGGGAACGAAATTGCACGGTAACGGCGATTTGCGCTTTCCTCCCTCCCCCACACGCTGTCAGTAGCCGGCTCAGCTTACACCATTTTCTGACCCTGAGCCTCAAATAATCTCCCTTCTCTCAATTCTCATCCCAATCCAACGTTGTGTAACACCCTCTTTCTCTGCAGGGCGGCCGTCGCTACATGGAGGACCGGGTGCACATCCACTGCGAGCGCACGGTAGAGAACGACGCCGATTCGGACGACGACATCGACTACATTTACGTGGCCGTGTACGACGGCCACGGCGGCGCCGAGGCTTCGGAGTACGCCAGGCAGCACCTACTAAGAAATATAGTGGAAGCGCCCCAGTTCCGGTCCCGGGACGACGACGAGGTTCTGGAGGCGATTAGACAGGGATTCGCCAAGACCCAGCAGGACATGTGGAAAGTCGTCGGTGGGTAGAGGAATGTTGAAAATTGGAAGCGTGGCGTGGCTGCTTTGGGAATATATTTCCAAAATCGGCCGAAAATTGGTCAAAATTGGAGTCAAAAAAGCAAGTAAAGGTTTGCAGTAGGCGAAGGTTGTAATTTGGCCACTTCGACAGTGTCTTCAATTCAAACTGTCGGGTCAGTGCCATTGTATGCAGGGGCTTCTGCACGTGATCGCTGAGATGTTCCTGCGCACGTTCAGTGGAGCATTCTGAAGTCATTATCACGCCAATATTTTCACACCTTCCATCCCCACCATTCTCCTCACTCTATCACCTTTCGAACTCCATACTTCTACAGTACTACAATCTACAGTACCCCCATTTACCGCAGATTCCTGGGCGCGCACCGCCTCTGGGTTCACGAGCACGGCCGGTACAACGGCCAGCGTGGCCTTCATCATGCGCGGCAAACTGTACACCGGACACGTGGGGGACTCCGCCATTGTTCTCGGGACTGCCAGGCCTGGTGAGTGGCATATTGTATGGATGTGTGCGTGTGTATAGTGGCAAGTTGAACAGTGGTCCGGCAGATCGAATTTGACGCGAATCTTGTCGGCATATGGATTTTTCAGTCATATGAGTTTGTCACGGTGGCCGCAAGCGTATTTTGTAAAGGCCAAACTAAGAGTTGGCATACCCCCTTTGGGGTAGAAAATTTCCCCATCCCCGTTTGATCTTACCAAAATGCGTTAGCATACCTGAAGTACTTTCAACGGAAATATCGGCTGCGAAAGGCTTCGGCGCTATTGTGAACAACTTCTTACGTATAAACACCGTACTCCCTCCAATAGGTACCCATTTCAAAAGCGCCCCTCCTAGTGGTAATTGGAAAAATAAGCGCCCACGGCTTGCGGTACTTCTAGCCATCCTGTAGCTTTTACATAAGTCGGGCTTGTTTTCCCATTCGGGGTTCTTGGCGCTTCGATGCAGGGGCTCCTGCACTTATATTCCTCCCATCTCAGACAAGCCCTCCTCCCTCATGGGTTCCCGAGTGACCATCGACCACAAGCCGGAGTCAGCCTCTGAGCTACGCCGAATCCGGGAGAGCGGCGGGGAAGTTCGACCCAAAGCTGGGGTTATGCGCGTGGTCTGGAATCGACCCGCCAGGGGACATATCGGTCCCACCACTAGACAGACCCCCAGGGAGAATATACCCTTTCTGGCGGTGGCCAGGGCGCTGGGTGAGCGATGGTAGATGGCGTAGGTGCGATTGGTCGTCAGCCTGGGGGGGGGGGGGGGGTTCAGCCGGGATTTGGGGGGGTCCAGAAGGTCAAAAATCAATATCCAGAATTGGTCTGAAAAACTGTATAAAACGCCCAAAAAGTGCCAAAAACGCCCTATTTCGCTCTATTTTGATGAAAAACACCTCTAAATGACTAAAAAACATAGCGCCACAGGCGAAAATGTTGACTATTTTAAGGCAAATTTCAGGAACATTTCTCAATTTTTGCTCTATTCTCGGCCGGGGTGTGCAGAACAAGATTCTTGTTCCGGGTGGCGGCTGCTGGGGGGGGGGGGGGGGTAACCCAACCCCCCCCCCCCCACCCAATCGCACCTATGGTAGATGGGGTTTTGAGTAAAGAATTGTAAAACATAGGAAGGTAGGAGTCCCAAGTAGCGAAAGGTGGTGTATAGAACAAGTGCACTTGGGAGCTTTGGCTTTAAGAGTCGATGTCTGAGAAACTCGCGTTTTGGCTGGACAAGTTGAAAAATTCAAAATCGAGATTAGAGTTGTATTAGGTAGGGGCATCGAAGTTATGAAGAATGCCACAAATCTTACCTCTCTACGTTGCCTAAATCTCGAGATATGGCCCGTTTTCTGAACCCATGTCGCAAAATTTGTGAAATTTTTGTTATTTTATACCGTGCTGACGTCTCTGCCTACAACTTGAGAACGGCGCGTCCGATTTGCACAATTCCTTCGCCGTTGGAATGAGAAGACCCAGACGCTTCGATCTCTATGCCACGCGTCGCTATTGACGACCACACGGCGATGTGGCGCACTGGAAAACATGGGAAAACGCGAAAACGGGAATTGCGATTTTTGCAGTTTTTTGCTCGTAACTTTTGAAATACCCAAAACTTCCAGGCTGATTTTACTTGTACGCTGTTGCCACATGTGTTCTCTCTTAGAATCTGCAAAAAAATCGAAAATCGAGGAGCCTTTGCGACACTTACGCAGAAATATGTGTTGGTGATTTGCGTGTACCAGGACAGGTTTCTTGCAGTTTGTCCTCATTATTTTCATCGTAACTAATGAACGCGGCTAGACTGCGCGCTGGTACAAGCTGCAAACCGTAGACATCGATGGGCTTTACAAATACTGTATAGAACTTGAATTTCGTAATCGGCACCGTTCGCGAGATAATGGCGCTACACCTAATTTTTCGCAAAAATCACACTTTTGAGGAGCTGTCACTATAGGTAGGAGTCGAATTTTACAAAGATGACCTGCAACTTTCTTTTAGCGTCTGATAGCTAATATTTTTCATGCAACCGATTTTACCAATGTGCTACGTGTCAGGCTCAGCTCATGTGACACATCGGACTTGGCCAAAATTTGGCCAAATCCGCCGAGCTCACTACAGTAGCGCTACAGTGGATAGACCGCAGGCAATTTCCATTCACCAGGTGGTGTAGGCTAGTGGTCCGAATGCACAACTGGAGTCGAATTTCAGATTACCTTCTTCACCCTAGAGTAGTAGCCAATAAAAGCGCATGATCAATGTGCAGATTTTAGATGATAATAAAAGCGCAAAGTGTCAAATCTGAAATTCGACTCCAGTTGTGCATTCGGACCACTAGCCTACACCACCTGGTGAATGGAAATTGCCTGCGGTCTATCCACTGTAGCGCTACTGTAGTGAGCTCGGCGGATTTGGCCAAATTTTGGCTAAGTCCGATGTGTCACATGAGCTGAGCCTGACACGTAGCACATTGGTAAAATCGGTTGCATGAAAAATATTAGCTATCAGACGCTAAAAGAAAGTTGCAGGTCATCTTTGTAAAATTCGACTCCTACCTATAGTGACAGCTCCTCAAAAGTGTGATTTTTGCGAAAAATTAGGTGTAGCGCATTATCTCGCGAACGGTGCTGATTACGAAATTCAAGTTCTATACAGTATTTGTAAAGCCCATCGATGTCTACGGTTTGCAGCTTGTACCAGCGCGCAGTCTAGCCGCGTTCATTAGTTACGATGAAAATAATGAGGACAAACTGCAAGAAACCTGTCCTGGTACACGCAAATCACCAACACATATTTTTGCGTAAGTGTCGCAAAGGCTCCTCGATTTTCGATTTTTTTGCAGATTCTAAGAGAGAACACATGTGGCAACAGCGTACAAGTAAAATCAGCCTGGAATTTTTGGGTACTTCAAAAGTTACGAGCAAAAAACTGCAAAAATCGCAATTCCCGTTTTCGCGTTTTCCCATGTTTTCCAGTGCGTCACATCGCCGTGTGGTCGTCAATAGCGACGCGTGGCATAGAGATCGAAGCGTCTGGGTCTTCTCATTCCAACGGCGAAGGAATTGTGCAAATCGGACGCGCCGTTCTCAAGTTGTAGGCAGAGACGTCAGCACGGTATAAAATGACAAAAATTTCACAAATTTTGCGACACGGGTTCAGAAAACGGGCCATATCTCGAGATTTAGGCAACGTAGAGAGGTAAGATTTGTGGCATTCTTCATAACTTCGATGCCCCTACCTAATACAACTCTAATCTCGATTTTGAATTTTTCAACTTGTCCAACCTCTTAAGAATGAAACGCGAGTTTCTCAGACATTGACTCTTAAAC
Source organism: Linhomoeus sp. GSCO2_2 (assembly GCA_030248115.1). NCBI lineage: Eukaryota > Metazoa > Nematoda > Chromadorea > Monhysterida > Linhomoeidae > Linhomoeus > Linhomoeus sp. GSCO2_2. The sequence continues at coordinate 7,147 of JASAMZ010010829.1, forward strand.
CTCCAGTTGTGATGGGTACTATTGAAAGGGGGATACGGTCAGAATTCTGATGTCCAATAAGAGTTGGCTTATTTGCGTATTGACAGTAAGCATATCGTGTAAGTGTCACCTCTGTAGGTTCATTTGCGAATGGCGAGAAGTGTAATGCTATGGCATGAAACGACGTCAACTCTACTCCAAATTTACCCGACCACTCCACAGAATTACCGTACCTACTGCCTTGAATCTGGGCTACCATATTTGACAGTTTCTAAGTCAATTCGTCGCCTTCTCCCGCTTGCGTTCCGATCTGGAATCTCGCTCGCGGTAGCTACCCGACCCCGAATCGTAGCCTTGGCTTCTACTTCTCTTCATAATAGGCGACCTGTGGTCCTACAACTCCGACTACGACAGCTACGTGGTCAGCCCAGAGCCCGATGTAGCGGTACAAAGACTGGAAGCCAAGCACCGATGCTTGGTGCTCGCTTCGGACGGACTGACCAATGTTCTGCCCCCGCAATCCATTGTGGATATTGTTGCGAATCACGAGTGGAACGACCAGACGGAGAAGGATAATAGACTGGAGACCTTGGTGAGAGCGGTGTAGGATGTAGCTTCTAATGTAGTCGGTGGGTAGTGAGCTTTAGCCCATTGGTGGTAGGTACTCTGTAGGCCATAGCCCATAGAAATTGGTCACTTAGGAAACCACTGCGCACAACATGCGGCGACACATGGCATGCAGCCACCGATCACGACACGCATTGACCCATGGAGCCACTACTCAGAACGTGTAATAAATACTTCATGAGCGGTGATCTCACACGAGCAGCGTGCCGTTCGATACTGCTACAAGTACCCAGGCGCTGCACAAGACCTCGGCTGACCGAATGTTGCGCAAATGCATCGCATTCGACTTGCGACTAACCGAAGTCTCTAAAATTCTCTCAGATTACCATTGACTCCCGATACCGTACTCTCACCAATTTTCAATCTCCTATCTCTATCTAGCCCTGAAGTACCGAAACCCTCAACTTCCGCTTCTGACTTGCAGGACCGTCCCTGTCACTCCAACCACTCTCTGTGCCTCGTGAGACAGACGCTGCGCGGATGGGGACTTCTCAGGGCCGACAACATCACTGTCATCACTGTGAGCGACTGTTTGATTGCGCTTGGAATGAGAGCGCACGTCCGTAGGAGAAAGATTACGGTAAGTTTGGTGATAGAGTGTCGAGTTGGCCTACGGTGGTGTCACAACTGTATTCGGGTCCCAATCTGTCGGTCTTTTGTTAGGAGTTGTCATAATGTGCGTGCGGATGGGGGGGGGGGGTGTTAGATCCCCCCCCCCTCTCCTTTCCACCAACCCAACTGATGGCTTCTAATGGCTTGGAAATGTAGTAGCTTTGAAAAATCACTTCTCTACCACTTTCCCCTAGTGCATTGCATTCCCACTACAAACTTCCCGCCCTGAAGCCTCTTCTCTCAATTACGCACCATTTATACCACACTACCCAGATTCTCCTGGACGACCCCAAGCTGTCCCTGCGCCCCGGGAGCGGCTGCGTCGAGCGCTCCGGCCTCTACCTCGACCCGGAGGAAGTCCTGACCCAGCAGCCCGGCGCCATGCTGCGTCTGGCCCCCCGGGTTACCCAGGTTCTGAAGACCCGGCCCGTGGAGCTCTACTACGCCGGAGCGAAAGATACGGGCGTCGGCTTCCCCACGGCCCAGCTCTACAGGGGCCCGGGGTTCACGAGCGCCTGTGGGAATAGTGGTGGAAGCGCCTCGATGATGCACTCGGCGTCCTCGCCGGCCATCGTGAAGCTCCAGGTGGGAGGGTGGATTCTTTGCAGTTTGGGATAGGGGGAAGAAGGGGGGGGGGGATTGAGGAACCCCCCCCCCCTCCCTCTAAGGACCTAGGGATGTTAGGGAGGCGTAAAGAGAGGCCGCACGTCGCACAGTATAGGCGCATAGGGCTCTGTAGGTCCCATTCTACTATCTGACTCTAGGCCGCACGTCGGTTTTGTGACTTGTGTAAGTTGGCGGATAACGTGCCCCCTCCCTGCGGCGCGGGAGCTTGCGGTTTGAATTGCCCATGCATGGCATTGCCACAGACAGTGAGGTGTTGTCAATTCCCAAATTAGTGTCGTGCCCAGATACCGTAATCCCATTTAGTGTCCTTCCACTTCCCCTCCTTCCAGGGCTCGAACGGCTACCAGCAGTCGTCGTCGCCTCTCGCCCTCTCCTCCTTCTCCAACGGGCCTTCCTGTTCCACATCATCCTCATCCAATTCCACTTCTCCCTTCTCATCCAAAGCCAATGGCGCTTCTCCCAAGCTGGCCAAAAGCCTATTATCGAACAACCACAACAGTCACAACAACAACAACACGCAGCAAAATGGTCTACCGCCCCCCAACGGCGGCGCGAAGAAGCGGCCGCGCTACCTGTGCCGCAAGCACGGCTCCACCTGCGAGAAGGTCCGGAAGCTCAACGCCGCCGCCTGCCTGGAAGAAGCGAGCGACGAAGACGAAGCGCCGCCGTCGGCGCCGGCTACCGTATCCGTGGAGGAGCAGCGGGAAGCGGACCTGGCCGCCGAAGACAACCATCTCCCGACCGAATCCTTCGAGTTGAAGCTGCTGTCGTCGCCGCCGGCGGCGGCGTCGGCGGCGGGCGCCGCGTCGGCTTCCGCCCAAGCGAAGCGCATCGTTCGGCGGGCGGTGCGCCGTTCCACGCCCGTCGTGCTGCACAACACCCGGCTGCAGAGCCGCGTCACGCGCTCCGGCAAGAACTACTCGCCCACGAAGCAGCAGCAGAAGACGCCGGCGTCGGCGCTTCCCGGCTCGGCGCCCACCGGCGCCACTTCGCTGAGAAAGCGCAAGATGGTCGGCGGCGTCGCGAGCGTCAGACGCGCGGCGACGCTGGCCGCGGCAGCCGCGACCACCACCCCAATCGGCAGAGTGACCAGGAACGGACTGTGGACAAAGAGGGTGAGTTTGCAGTGCATTTCCACTGGATATTTGGTTTTGCATAGGTTCTAACGCTAGCATGTGGCCTTTAATGGGTCTGCAGAGACGTTTGACGGCCAGCTACGGTTTGCAGCCGATATGACGGCCGCGTATGCGCTCAGCTTAACATTTCAGTGGCTGTCATTCCAGTACCTCAATATTCCATTACGTCAGCATTTGAGTACTCGATTCTTCATTCTTCGTTTGATGGCTGATCTGACGGCGTCATTGCACCCTATTCTGATTGTATCTACCATGGATGCCAGCCATAGCTCTGCCTATCCAATGGCCTTTTCACCTTTGCTTTCTTTACCTTTCAGTCCTCGCCCGAGCGCCGCTCGAGTGGGCGTCGCATCAAGTCGACCGGCGGCGCCCGGCCGCGCGCCGCCGCCTTCCCGCTGAAGACGCGCGCGCGCTCGGTGGACGCCGCGCCTCCTCCTTCGGCCGCCGCCGATTCGGCGTCGGCGGCTACCGCGGCGACTCCGAGTCCCTCCACTCCATCCGAGGGCGTCGTACGGCGCCGGCGACCGGCCTCCCTCGGATCGGACAGTAATCGCTTCCCGCTGGGCCAGAGCCAGACGCAGCAGGGGGTCGCTACTTCTACTTTCGGCGGCGGCGGAAGCAGCAGCTTGAAGCGCAACCACTCGGGAGTGACGCCCATTACTTGTGGCGTCCAGGTTCTAAAAGTTGGGGAGACGCCCCGCGGCGCAATCGATTTTGAAGTGGAGGGAGAAGAGGAGGACGCCGATTCGCCGGCGGGTGCTACCGCGCAGCGATCGGAGGAGCTCCAGGAACCGGCTAGGAAGCGCTCGCGACTTTGGGGATTATTGGGGTTGTTCGGGGGCTCGTCTCGCCAGCCCGTGTAATAACACGTTTGGCACTTTTATTGCGTCGTCGTCTTAGCTTGCGCAATTCCGCCTTTCGTTCCTCCTTCCCGCGCCCGTTGTTACGTTGAGACGCGAGTTTGTTTGACACTCTCTCCAACGGACCCCGAACCTTTTTAGGCTACAGTAGCACTAGCAGCGAGAGTACCGTACTATCGAGTTTCGAGCGCCCTTCACGCAAGTTTGACGCAGTTTGACACAAGTGTACCGTACACGCGCGTTTCTTACCCATGCGTAGCTAATGGTTAGCTCTTGTTTATGGCTGCCGTTTGAACTGCGAACTTAGTTGCTTATCGCGAGTGTCCGTTTCCCGTTGCCAATCGTCTCTTTTGTACGGCGATCGTTTCCACTCCGTCTACAGTATACCCCATTGATAATTCGCGAATTCGCTATCGTCAGCGTCGTCTCGTTTTGTGTCCAGTTGTCAGTGGCGCGCGCGCGTACGCGAGTTCTGCACTGCTGGTTTCTCTCTCTCCGGCGCAATTCTTTTGTGTATAATAGTTGTTGTTGTGTCGGTGTGCGAATAGCGCACGAGCCATGGAAAACCGAGCGTACAAACAATGTGAAGCTAAGCGAAAACCCATTGTAGCGATTGAAAGCTAAGGAATCGTCGAAGTTTGGCGTCGCTCCTTATGTGGGCGCTTCCCTTGTCAGACCCTGGCGCCCTGCGGCAGCAGCGTCTTGTCCAGGAAGCGCTTGCGCGAGAAGCACATCCACCACTGAAGTAAATGGAGCCGATTTCACATCCAGAAAAAATGATTACTCGCTAATTGGAGTAACTGTGACGCTGATGCACTGATTTGTGTGAAAGTTGCACACAGCGTAGCTCAATGCGTGCCATAGCTTGCGTTCTGATGGGACGACAGCGCAAAGCGCCACGCGTAGCGCCGACACGACCGCTTCAGCCGAGGTCTTATAATGACTACACTCTTACTTCGATAGAAATACATTGAATCCATCGCATGGATGCCACCCACGTCTGGCTATTTGCTTTAGAGTTTAGAATTCAGCCACAAGCTATGGCACGTGAAGAGGTATAGAGGTACCCTGTGTGCAACTCTCACTCAAATCGGCGCACCGACGCCAAAGTTACTGCATTGTGCGACAAGTCACTTCTAGTCATTTCAAAACTCGAACCTTGACTGGCTTCTCAGTCTTGGGATCGAAGGCCTTCTCGCAGAGACGCAGGCCGGCCTCCTGGCGCAGCTGCTGCAGGTACTGACGCATGTTGTCTGCAAATGGGACTCGCACTTACATTGTATGGGAAGATGCCACTTGATGGCGAGAAGCGTCAGACAACGGATAATATTTATGTGTAGCATCACCCCAAACCCACTCACACCTCTTCAAATTTCACCTCCCACTTCAACAACACCATCCAATCTCGCCTAGGATGTGACCAGATTGACAAAATACTAAGCGCAAATGTCGGATGCAGTGCTGGAGAATCTTCCGAGATACGGTACTCCACAGTTACAAGAACCAATCTAGCCAAGTAGTAGTGTCATCCTTCACCTTCGTCGCTCTTGCTAGCGGGCGCCTTGTACCAGCTGTTGAGGGGGAAGGCGCTCTCCCCTGGGATGGGGAAGCTGTTGAGCGCCAGAGAGGCCATCTCCTTCTGGCCCTGCTGCTTGCTGGCGCACTGAAGACAAACAGAGTATGTTGTACAGGGTGGCCTTGAAATAGGCAGTGCGCACGCTGCGCTCAAAGCGCACGATCGAACTGAAAGTTGAGTGAAGGCGGGCCGTTAGTGCAACTTTCACAAACTTTGTTTCGATGGCAACTCGCGTCGCTTCTACTTTCGCATGTGGAAAGTGGACAAGGTACAGTGGCATCCCTTGTATTCTGTGCCTTGTGAAGGCCATGTAAGTTCATTCGGTCGAGGCAAACAATCGGCGTGAAATCCGCTAAAAACTTCTATCGTTGTCGTGCGCGCTCACCCTCTGCAGTCGCCTGAGGCACTCGATCACGTAGAAGGTGACGTAGATGAGCGTGCGGTCGGCGGCGCTCTGCAAATTTCAAAAGTAGCACACATATGGAAGCGATCGGCGAATCGGCCGGCGGCTATTGCTCTGCGCTCGCTACCTTGATCTCGTACTCGCGGAAGAAGATGTTCGCCTTGAAGTAGTAGAGCGCCTCGTCTATGATGTCCTGATCGCCTGAGATCGAATTACCTGTCACACTCACAAATCGACGAACATAGCTACAAGAGCGAACGCACTGACTCTCTTTGGGCGCGGGCCCCTTGAAGTTAGTCCTGAGCGGAAGCAAGGCCATGTTCCCCACCGATAGCTTGCAGTCGACATACTGCGAGTGATAGGGCTGCAACAATCATTGAGAATTGAGATTTAGACGCACTGAGCGCAAAATTCAGAATGAATCCATAATTGGGAATCACCGACCGGCATTTCGATCAGCGTCCTTCTTGGTAGTCAAATGGATCTTCGGAAGATAACCACTTGTCACAAGCTCTAACCCCTTGAGTCTTCCGTTCAGCAAATAACTCAAGAACGTGCTGCACGACTGTGCAAAATGATTCATTTGGACTACGCGTTGATGTGGGGCGACGCAAAAAATACATGAGAAGTGGTTACGGTGGAAAGTGATGACTCCCGTAAGTATCTACCAGAACCTACGCCGTTCACAACCCCCATTCGATTCGCCACACGTATGTGCGGAACCGCGGGGGGGGGGGGGGAGCAGATGGTGTCAGTTTTGGGGGCTATGTGTGACTCCACTCTTGTCATTAATGATGTGGATTGTGGACACTGTGTGTAGGTGTGTTGACTTTTGTTCGTAGCTCCGCGAGCACGCTGCCATGCGATCTAAATGCACATGCAGGCATCTCACTTCGACTATAGCCATTACAGACTACGAACATTTAAATTCGTGCTTATGCAGCTGAAAGCGATTAGGGCAGGCATGCAATCTGCGTAAGTGGGATGCCATTGTGGCCCTGCATAATCTCCATTGATTTGCAACAGTTTCGTTTGAACTTTTCAAATGGGTGGGGATTTTGGGCGCTTTTAAAAAATTGCATAGCGCTTTTAATGAAGTCACGAAGCGCTTTTAAATGGCATCTAGCGCTTTTAATTTGCCACGACAGCTTTTGCTTGCCGCTCTTTGGAAATGGCAGGAGGCGCTTTTAGAATGGCAGAACGCGCTTTTAAATGGCATGTTGCGCTTTTAATTCCTCCGGCAGTATTCTCCTGGACTTGACGCGGTGGAGGAGCGTATTCATGACACGCAACAATGGCAGGCATCGCTGCTTGCGCGACAGGGCAAAGCAGGGAAGGGGCTCAGCCGGCCTAAGCAGGAGGTGAATTAGATGGAGGAGTGTTTATTCCACTTACAGTTTGCACTAAAACTCGGTCGACGTCGCGCCTGGCGGGTCTCAGCTGAGGCTTAGCGCGACCACCAACTTCAGGGCGCGCTCCGCGCGCCCTGAAGTCGGTCACCGGTCGCGTTAAGCCTAAGCTTCGACCCGCCAGACTGCGACGCCGACTGACTCTTGTGCACTGTGGGCGCAGGGCGAGCCTAAGCATAGCCTGGATTCAAAGGAATATACGCTGTCAAGGGATAGCAATGTGTCCAATCAAGCAATGCGAATTTTGGACATCCAAGTTACGTGAATGCACACAGAATGCAACGAGAAAGTCGTCCATTCAGTGCGCTCGCTTATATCCCCACCGTCTGCCTTTTGGTTGAGCATCGGCACGGCTCCGCATCTTCCACGGAATTAAAAGCGCAAGTTGCCATTTAAAAGCGCATTCTGCCATTTTAAAAGCGCTTCCGGCCAAATTAAAAGCGCACCGCTGCTTTTCGCGGCCGCCAGAAATTAAAAGCGCAAGATGCCAATTAAAAGCTGGACGTGCCATTTAAAAGCTGCAAATATTTATCCCCTTTTCAAATGTTCAGTTAACTGTTGTAATTAGAAGCTTTGAAGAAGAGAGAAGAGCCGAAGGCGAAGCGAAGACGCCGCCGTCGTCATCGTCTCGTCAGCGTCGTCGGCGTGGCGCTGCCGCAACAGAGATCGGCAAGACGCGACGGCGACGGCGCCTCTCCGCCAGAGGACAGTCGACAAGATTGCTGCAGCGGACCGACCAGACGCAAGAGGCGACGACGACGCTCCTTCGACCACCAGAGAGCAGCCAGCCGAGCGCAAGAAGGAACATGAGAAGAATAGACGGCCGCTGTCACGCCACGGGAAACGACTGCCGCTGGAGGGCGCCGACAGGAACTTCTTCAACCTGAGGAGAAGGCGGCCACGGAACAGGGCGACCAGCCACCCAAGCTGAGCAGCCGCCACTGCGCTGTCGTCGTCCAAGAAAGCAAAACCGACAAGTGGAATACAGGCGGCGTCGTCGGCCGGTTCGACTAGCGGCGACATGTGAACGTTGCTTCAACTCTGCTGGCACATTGTGCAAACCGGGCCGACAATTACCATGCTGCATAGTTACACACCGTATTCTGATTCAGGAAACCGCTTCCACAGTGAAGGCAAGACGGCTGTCGTGCCACCGGCGGTCGTCTGGTGTGGCGACAACCAGCGCAGGCGCCCTCGAACTGATCCAGCGCGCCTGGTTCGAGGAGCGGCCGACCACGACACAGACGGCGGGGCAGTAGGAGCAAAAGAAGCAGAGTTCCAACCGGAAGAAGGAGCGCAGAACCGAGCAGGTGACGCGCTGCCACGCCGGCCTTACTGCCGGCTGGAAAACGCCGATTCGAACCACTGCCCCAGTGGAGCGGCCAACACTTCGTCATCGTCGTCCAAGAACGAAAGCCGAGATGGCAGCGGAAGTCGTCGGCCTGGTCGACTGCCACCAGTGGGCACTAGCATCAGCACCATTGCGCCCTGCGGAAGAAACCGAGCTGACGGCGACTGCCGCGGACGCTGACGCGACACCTAGGTACCCTTTTATTGACGTTTGCGATTGTACTTCGTAGCATTGCCATGATCATTCATTCAGAAGTCGCTACTACCGTGAAAGCGGCGTCTGGGTCCAAAGAAGGCGAACGGAAAGAGAAGAACGAGAATGCGCCCTGCGACCGGCCCACCACTACCGGCTGAGTGTCGGACCACGCGGCGGACAGCAACAGCTGAAGGAAGTGTTATTGAACTACCTACCAGACAAACGGCAATTGTTGAAGCAATTGTTGCAGCTTCTCCAGTAGACGCCCAGTCACTGTCGTCCGCTTGGCAGGCGCAGAGGCGGTCGCCACGAAGTCGAGCGGCCAGCCAGCCACAGTCATCTTCTCGGCAGTCCCATCATGATATTGTGATTTGTCACAGTGATATCGGCGAAGACGGGAGGCAAGTCGCTGAGCGAAGAAAGAAATCGGAGAAGGCGAAGGCAAACCCTTCCGTCACATCGTCGCCCGCCGCCCATTCGCCGTCGTCTCTGAAGTTACGGAAGCGACGAAAACGAAGATCCTCCGTCTGCAGTGGTCCGGCGGGGTCTGTAATTCAGCTGTCGGCGGCACACTCCACTGTGATACTGTGATTTGTACAGTGATAAATGGAGAAGGCTATAGAAGAGGGATAGAAGCTGCTGGACGAAGAAAGAAGAGAAGAAGAAACGGGAGAACAGGGATCAGCGGGAAGGGCCTGATTGTGATTGCCACAGTGATGGATTGCTCCTGTTTGTAGAGATACATAGTAGAGATATTCCGAGTAAAGAATAAGTAGGTTTTAGAATAGGTAGGTCCCTTTGCAGGTTCGCCAAGCAGAAAAGCGGGCCAGACGCTGCAGCGGTTGCACATCCTATTGCGATATTGTGATGTGTATGTAGGTATGTACATAATTCCTACAGTGATAGAGAAGACGAAGGGAAACAAAAGCTGCTGGATGAAGAAAGAAAGAGAAGACGAAGAATCAGCCTGCAGGACTACAGTGGTTCCTCTCTCAATATTGTGATTTTTTACAGTGATTGATTGCTCCTGTAAGTGTCTGTAGAGATCCTCAGAGAAAAGAGTGAGTAGGTAGGTAGGTTTCCAATGGGAAACTTCCAATTGCAACCCCTCCCCCCCCCCCCCCCCCCCCCCCCCCGGGGGAGAAGCGGTCCACGCTACGCTACAGCAGTCGGCAGAACATCCGCGATGCTGTGATTCGTATACCATAATATGTATGTACTGTATGTAGCTCGACCAGTGATTGAGAAGACGACGTGAGACAGAAGAAGCTGGGCGAAGAAAGAATGAGAAGACAAATCAGGACTACAGCGGCGACACTCCCGAGATTGTGATTTTTCACAGTGATTGATTGCTCCTGTAATTGTGTGTAGAAGATATTCGGAGTAAAGAGTGATTAGGTGTCAATGGGTAGCTTCCATTAGTAGACCCCCCCCCCCCGCAAAGAAGCGGCCAAACGAAGACTACGCTGCAGCTGATGGTGGTCCGTCCCATTTCGATATAGTGATTCGTATGCATATGTATGTAGCTCGGACAGTGATAGACAAGACGACTAGAAACAGAAGCTGCTGAATGAAGAAAGAAGTGAAGACGAAGAATCAGCTACTTCTGAGACGGTGATTTCTCACAGTGATTGATGTTGCAGTTCCCAGGGTGTGTAGAGACATTCAGAGTAAAGAGTAAGTATGTAAGATTTCAAAGGGTAGGGTTCCTCTGCAGGCGTCCCGTTTGCGCCTCTGCTCGAGAGTGTGCGCATCGAAAGGTTTCGGTTGTGATACCAAAACTAGCATAAGAACGTACGCAAGAACCGTCCACAAGCAACGATGGTATTTCTCCACCAGACAATTCTCATGAGCGTCCACAGTCATTGCATACGCATGCAATACAATATTTAGCTGCATGGCAATGCGGGTGGAATGCCGGCTGCAAATATAGCAACTGTGACAGCCAATACCAGAAAGGCACTAATAGACGAAAACGAAGTGTCATACGGAGCTTTCGCTACCTGCATAACTGACGCTTCACTTGGCACCTCAGTTACAGACCATCACGTCGAAGACACTGGTCGATCTCCGACCACGCGACATTCCCACATCACAGATAAAAGAGCACCACCTTCTGACTCGTTTGGTCGGCGCCGTCGAGCGACGGGTGGTGTATTTTCTCTGTCAGGGTGTTCATCTGTTGTTAAATTTAGACAACTGTCGGTCAATTAAGGCTATTCAGTACTCGGCTCGTTCAATATGGATAACCGGCTGGTGGCGGTAGGTCCACAAATGCTTGAGAGCAGGCAGAGTGCTCATCAGACAGCGCCGCCTCTTGCATTTATGAACTGCATTCGGCTATTTCTATTGTGCGTCATCTTCCGACCCAATAGTTACACTCCCTGTTAGCTATGTAGACAACAATAACTTCCGCTGGTCGCAACGTACCTACTCTGTTAGTCATGAACATACTAGCCCGTCTCGCTATCTGCTCTCTGGCCGCAGCTGTCATCGTACCAGGTGTGTGTGATTGGCCCGTCAGCCGGGGGGTGGCTGGGGGGGGGGGGGGGGGTGGTGCGGGAAATGTTCTAACAACAATTTTGACGCTCTGTACCAAAGATAAACGGTAGAAGTGGACAAAACTGGCCAAAGATAAACGAAAGGCGACCGTCGTCGTTGCAGAAGGCGTCGTCGCCACTCTCTACGAGAACGAGAAGTGGACGGTGCTGTACAGTGGCGAGGTACGCTGTATCGAGGGAGAAATGACATATGGACAAGTTCCCGAAGGCAACGGGAATCGCCCGAGGGACTCCCTTTGGTACGCCCAATATCGGCAACTCTCCAGCTCGTACCACCAGGAGAACAACCCAGGCGACGCTTCCTTTCGCTTCCAATTCAACGCCTCCTACCACGTGGTGGTCAGGCAGGGAACGAGAACCCCGAGAGTGCGCACTTGGGTCATGGTGCGTCTCATCTTCGACAGGCGACTTTTCCCGGCGTATACGCGCTCGCTCTGTGCGTCTTCGTCGTTGTCGCTTGCAGGTGACATGTCGGCAGGTGCTGGACGGCGACAAATACACCGGCCATCACTCATACAGGTTCACGCCCGACTATGTGCAAAACAGCACGGAGTGGAAATTCAACGTTGACATCTACTCGTGGGCGGGAGTCGGTCCGAGGCCGAGCTACAAAATGGCCACGTCCAACGTCGTCATGAAGCTCATCGTTGAGCCAATAGAGAAGCAGGAATATAAATTCTGGCCATAAGCAGGAGCGTCATCGCATGGCGATTTCATTCGATGAGCCGTCGTGTGCCCAACTTCAACTGGCGCATTCAGTTGTTCGCATGCCCATGTACTGAAACTCTGAGAACCTTTTAGAAAGTCCTTCACATCTGAGGCATTTGCAAAAAATGTAAGGCTGACGTGTAAGGACAGAACTCGAGCGAGACACACCGAAAATCTCTTACGCCACGCGTCAGACGGATTTTCAGGGGACAGAATGCCGAATGTCCTATCGTGTGGAATGATGAACATCAGGCAGTGCGGCCTGCGCGCGTGAATTACAGTCTGCTTTTCCTACCTTGAGCTATAAGTAATTCCAACAGCTACACCATGCAAGCTGTCAGCTACAGCGGTTACACAGGCAAATAGAATCCAATGCACGCACAAATTCCGTGTCATTTCCGCCAATCTCGCACAGCAGTCCGCAAACCATGAACATAATGGCCGGTTTAAGGTGTTTACATATTGGCCGTGCAATCCACCTGCCCTCAGCTGTTTCCCGTCGTCGTTTGCTCTATACTCCGGGTCTGCTTCCTTCTTAGTTCGCCGTTGACACCTGTGTTGTCAACCACAAGGATCTCGCAACGGCAGAGTAGGACAGGACTATTCTGTTCAGTGACTATTCAGTCCAAACAGTTTCGAATACGGTAAGGCACTTTATCTGCTAGTGGCGGCAGGTGCACCGCTGGTTGAGAGCCGAGTGCACATCAGACAGCGCCATTTGCCTTCTGCATATGCACAGCCGTCAGGCGCTGATGCGCCGATCGGGGCGCTTTGATGGTGGTGCGTATAGTAAATTCAACTATTCAAACCTACCATCTCCACCTAATATGCAAATCCTGAGGCTGCTGTAGCCCTCATATTATCGCAGAGATTGCTATCTCCACTCCAACCGATATAAAAGGGGGACCAAATCGTCATAATTTGAACCCGATCCTCGGTGGACCGAACCCTTGCCCGTCGTAACGGCAAATTGGTGAAAGCCCTAAGGCTGACTCCAACCGCTAAGGTTTAGCGAACCCGATCCGTGATCCCAATTGTTCTTGGGTAACGTGATTCTTTGGCGCGAGAGCCTAGGTCCTGTTTATACCTTTTCCCTGCTACCGTGCTACGTTGCTTTGTGCTCTCCCGAATATTCTACTTCCCGCTATCGCTGGAAGAGCGCAAGGGAACGTCTACATCCCACGACCAGTTTGTAAAGTCCGGCACTTTGTGAGCTCGGCGAAGAAAGTGCGAAGAGAAGTTGTGGACCGACCGTGTCGACTCTTCCACTCGACTTCCATCCGGTCGGCTAGTCGCTTCCTCGCCGAGGAGGGACAGAGAAGATTGATAACGGTAATCCAAGAGTTAGGTGCCTACTATACCGACTCCACTAGGTGAGATCTTAGTAGGAGCTAGGGAGTTGGCTCTACTAGGTGAGTCACAGCAGTTAGTGGCCTTTGCAGTGGTGACCCGTCCCCGTGACCCAGCTCTTGTCAGTTCTTTGCTCCGGCACGGAACTAACAAAGTTGGAGAGCGCGCCTTCTGGATCACCATTGTCAAACGCTTCTACGCTTTCCTGCTCAGAATTTTCTGCAGCCTATACTCCCCTGATATTGTGCTTTGCTCAAATCGGTGCAGTTTTCTTTTGCAGGATCGCGTACCCCTCGTTCGGTTGTCGGACCTGATCAGGTGCCGTGTACGTGCCTACAGGTTTACGACCACGCCGGGCAAATCATCGCCAAGCAGTTCGAGCAAGCCAAACGGCGTCGCCGTCCGCTCCTCCACTGCGGCGAACCCTTCCAAGTGCAGCCAAGCGCTCTCACCGGGCGACAACGGCTGCGCGCACACACTTCTACACGAGCGTCGATTCGACCGCTTTACTAGCGGCGAGATTGTATTGTCGTACTGTGCGACCGTGACTCGTTTGCAGTGATGTCAGCGACAGGTGGCAGACCGCCGTCTGCATTGTTCCGGACGCCCCAAGGAGGCAGTCGTAATTCCGACACGGCACCGCCCAGCGCATCGGCGACGCCCCGGTTGACAAGGACCCCTGCTCGCTTCACTGCCCAGCACGCTGGCGCTCTCCGCATCAATTTTGACGACGGAAACGCCATACCGCAGACTGTTGACTGCGGTTTTGTGCAACGCTTGGAAGACGCGTTTCCAGGCATCACGAGTCAACCGGCGGCCGACATTCGACAGTGCCTTCCTCGAATCAACATGCTCCCGGCCGAGAGAGAGTACAACGAATTAGTCCTCAAGTACTTCCGAAATCTGCCCGCAGTCGTGATCGAACACGACCTGCCGCCAGAACTAGCTGAAAGGGAAGGTAAAGTGTTGAGTGCGCATACGCACACCGCTTTCGCTTACTTTTGGAACACTACGAACTGGGCTCATATGGCGCCCACGTATCGCCTCAAACGCAAACTTCTCGGGTTTACGACTTCGTTCCTTCAGAGAACCGACTTCAAGTACTCTCCTTCAGAAGAATTTCTCAAGGAATTCACCAGAGAATGGGAAAACAGGGCACACGAGACCCTCCAAGCCTACGTCGGAACTGAGTACGCCCCGTACCTCACGACAATCGACCCGACGAGAATTCCCAAGCCATTGCTGCTCAACGAGCGAGACTACGTCGAGCAGTGTAGAGATAAGTATACGGTGAATGACGAGATTCGCGTCATCTCACTAGACGGCAGAGTGATGCGTGTGGAATTGCAACTGGGGTGTTTTCTCTTCACAGAAGCAGATCTCGACCCTGTGGATCAAGCGGACCTCGACAACGCCCTAGCCGAAGCAGGCTGGGAAAACAATTCGAGACCTCCCCAACAGGAGAACGACGACGAGGACGGCGACGACGACGTCGACGACGGCGCGCCGCTCCTTCCTCCGTCGAGAACTCTAAATCCACAACCGGGAACAGTGCCAATTCAACAGCAACCCTCTGCCCAGGAACAAGCTAACGGCGGCGCTTCACAGCAAGCACCGACGGGGAACGGCGCCCAGCAAAACACGCCGGCCGCCAACGGCGCCCCGCCGGTCGCGCCAGCCGCCAACGCCGACGAGCGGCAACAGCTGCCTCCAAGGCAACAGCCCCAAAATGGCTCAAATATCTTAGTTCAGATCGAGTCGCCGCAAGATGATAATCAGCAGCGACGGGCAAATGCAGCGGCTACACTCGCTCGCTTCCCACCGGGCAGACAGCCGCCAGCGGCGCAACCACAACAGTTCGACAATCGAGCAAGACGACGACTGTCCACGATCTCCGAGCAATCTCCCCACGATTCCAATGAATCGCTAAATGCGACTAAAGTTTCACAGGCTTCGAGTCAAGACGACGCGAGGCAACGACTGAGACAATTTCGTCGACAAACGGGAATGACAACTGATGAGATGGTCAATCTTGTTACTCAAGATCCATCGGCCCTCAGAGATCTACTCGACTCGGTGACAGACGACGACAGCCAAGGCGACGGACGGCGTCCGCCAACCGAGACAGTCGAACCGTCACCGGGCAATGCGCCGCCACCACCCCCCAAAAAACAAAAAAAAAAAAAAAAAAAAAAAAAAAAAAAAAAAAACAACCAAGCGGACATCGCGTTCGGCGCGAATGCGGCGGCACGATGCGAAGCCACGGCGTCCTCCAGCGGCAGCGGCGTTTGCATGAGTCCGGCGCAACGCGAGGAACTTCGTGCGGTGAACAAAGGATGTCGCCAGAAATTTGTCCGCGTAGGAGAGGGCCCAGCTCATTGAGGATATACAGCCCGTCCATCATCAGCTCCATAAGGACGTATCACCCCCGCCCGGTCTCTCCAGCACGGCGCCTTCCCTGAAAATCCGCTGGCTGAGCCGGCGCAACCCGCAGGAAGAACTCGCGTGCGTGCGTGCGTGCGTGCGTCCGTGCGTCACGCTGTCAGACTCGGCGTTGAGACGTAGAGCGGAGATCTTGGTCTCACGGATGAGGTCTCGACTCACTGATCATTCAGCTGAGGTTTCGAGATTCAAAAAGTTCGAATTGCGCGCGCTACAGTACCCGAAGGTCAAACGAAAAACGGCTTCAGCTCGCACGTGTTACATCGTAGAGCGGGGCAATCGACACGTCAGGTGAAGCTCTCGACGTGCTTTTTCATGCGACTGCAAAAGTTCTTTCAATTACGCAAAACACGCACCGCCGAAAACGCCATTCTCGACATTTTGGCGCTAAAATCGTTCTAACTCGCTCACCCTTGCGTCGTAGAAGACAATCTCGAGGTCAGTGGATAGCTCTCGACTCGCTGATCATTTGTTTCTCTCATTGGTCGAAAATCAAAAATTTGAATTTCGTGGGTTACAGTAACCCAAAGGTTCAAAACGCAAAACGGCTCTAACTTCGTCTGTCTTGCGTCGTAGAGAAGTGATCTTGAGCACCTTGGATAGCTCTCCCGACTCATTGATCATTTGCTCTGATTGGCTCAAAACTCAAATTTGAATATCGCGAGTTACAGTAACCCAAAGGTCCGAAAACGCAAAACGGCTCTAACTCGTTCGTCTTACGTCGTAGAGCGGCGATCGACACGTCAGGTGAAAGCTTCTCGACGTGTTTTTTCATGCAGCAGCACAAATTTTTAACATTACGCATACACGCACCACGGGAAACGCCATTCTCGAGATTCGAACACTAAAATCGCTCTAACTCGCTTAATTTGCGTCGTAGAGAGACGATCTCGAGCCCAGTGGATAGCTCACTACTATGTTAATTATTCGCTAAACTTGAAAATTTCATTTTCATGAGTTGCAGTAACCCGAAGGTGCAAAAGCACAAATGAGTTTAGACTTGTTGTGTTACGTCATAGAGCTGCAACCGACACGTCAATTTTGAAGTCCCCGCGTGCTCTTTCATTTGTCAGCAAACATTTTGTAATTCACTAAAAAACACGCATCACAGAAACAATAGTTTGGAGTTTCACTCTGGAACTTTCTCCGAATTCCTCATGTTGCGATTAGAGCGACATCTGCAATGTTATTTTCAAGGTCTGCTACGTACTACACTACACGCGCCAAGAAAAATAAACTTCGTTTTGCTCTATGGACAGAAGTGCGACACGGCTTGATTGCTCATAGTGCGTTCTTTTGGTGTCTTTGCTCATAGGGCTTGTTGTGCTGAAACTTTGACAAGTTTTTGTCACTTTTTTAAAGCGTTGCTCGAATGAGGAATCCCTGGCTCTAAAAACCAAATCGAGAGGCTAGATATCAATAATATCGCTAAGCAATAAAATTTTGCGAAGCGAAGCTCGTGAAGCGGAGCAATACGGGTGATGAGCTCTCGCACTCTCTACAGAAAGAACGCAACTCTATGCAATGTCAGTCAGAATACAAACTCAACTTTTTAATACCGGAGCTTGTTATTTCAAACTACCTAGGGAGATGCAATGTTCTACACTTTTGATCACCCTATAGTGTATTTTGGGGAGCACTTCGATTTTCGCCCCAACACCAGCCCAGCTCGGCCGCCCCCAAGCCGAGGCCCGAACCTGCATACTCGACCGATCTTTTGCCACCTTGTATCTTTTTACACAAACATCATAGAAAGATGCAACGTTTTACACTTTTGATTGGACTCAATAGTGCAATTTCGGGAGCACTCCCATCTGTGCTCCACCGTGCACCAATATGGCTTTGCCGCCCCGCAGCCGAGCCCCGGATCCGTACCCGACCAGACTTTTGCCACCTTGTATCTTTTTACTCAAACGACCTAGGAAGATGCAATGTTCTACACTTTTGATCACCCTATAGTGTATTTTTCCTGTACACTTCGATCGGCGCCCCAGCACGCACCAGTAGAGTCTCTGCCGCCCTGAAGCTGAGCCCGGAATCCCGTACCCGACCGGACTTTTGCCACCTTGTAATCTTTCTTACACAAACATCATAGAAAGATGGAGTGTTTTACACTTTTGATTAAACCAGAGTGTACTTTCGGGGGAGCACTTCGATTGGCGCCCCAGCATGCACCAGTAAGAAGTCGCCACGCCTTGAGTTTAGCCCCGGATCCCGTACCCGACTTAATTTTTGCCACCTTGTACCCTTCTCACTCCAAACTGCCTAAGGAAGATGCAATGTTCTACACTTTTTGATTACCTGATAGTGTATTTTGGGGGAGCACTTCGATTGGCGCCCCAGCATGCACCAGTAAAGCTTGGCCTTTTTTGGCCGACGTCTTACCGCACCCTAACCCTACCGGACTTTTGCCACCTTGTATCTTTTCACTCAAACATCATAGAAAGATGGAATGTTTTACACCTTTGATCACTCCATAGTGTACTTCGGGGGAGCACTCCCGATTGGCGCCCCAGCACGACGCGAGCATAGCTCGGTGGCCCTGAGCCGAGCCCCGGATCCAAATCCGACCGGACTTTTGCCACCTTGTATCTTTTTACTCAAACATCATAAGAAGACGGAACGTTTTACACTTTTGATCACTCCATAGTGCACTTTGGGGGAGCACTTCGATTGGCGCCCCAGCGTGCACCAGCAGAGCTCGGCCGCTTTGAGTTGGCCATTTTTTTAATCGGGCCCCACGGCCAAACACTTAACCGATCCGTTGAATTTTTTAACATAAAAAATCCGATTAGTAGGCAGTTCTAACGAGGCATAAATCACAACTCTAGCTTGTACCGTTCGCGAGAACGAGGCCGAAAACCTTGCGATGTGATGAGATTGTTAAATTTTTCGACAGTTTTGTTTAATTGGTAACCACCTCAAATTATTCGGCTGAAATTTTAGCACAATACTTCTTGTTATGATGAACAACTATGGTGAAAATTTCAGCCAGATCGGTTAAACTCACCCATATGATGTATAACCCCAGTCCCCGGGCGCACTTGCCCCCGGCCGAACAAATCGGGTTGCGCCACTCTAACCCACAACGAGATATTTACCAAAAGCTAGGACTAGGGAACGATTGGGGCTGCGAACTTCCTGGGGGCCCAGCCCAGCCCCGCTGACCCCTCGTACGGCCCTGGAACGGCCCAGCCCACCCACTACCTAGACCGGCCCAGCCCAGCCCAGCCCAACTTTCAACTGTTCGGCCCTGAACCAGCCCAGGGGCCTGCCCCAGCCCACCTTAGTGTGCGAATGTACAGAAAGCGTGCGCATGTGCGGATGCGCGGCGACCTTTAGTGAAAAACAACGAGGCTTCCACAAGATGACTCAAGAAGAAGCAGAACCTCATGTTGTAGACAAAGACGCCACCACCACAACCAATTCTACTTCCCCCTGCCGATAATAGCTGTTGAGGAACAGTATCTTGTCAACTGTATCGGGGTTTAGGCGATTTCTGAGGGTACTTAATAGTGCAACCCGCTTTGCTGAATGTCCTTTCCAGGCCCCTGTGGACGTGGCGGGTATCGTAAGAATCGTTTTCGCCAATTCAGCCAGAAGGGGAAATTCGCGCTCTTTCGTTTTCCAGAAGGCCAGGATTCCTTTGCCTCCACCTTGGGCAACTTTTGCGAGTGGGGAAAACGAAAGAGCTTGTTCTCTCCTGGGTCAAAATCCGTTTGTTGAAAATTATCTTTCATCAGTTTCTAAAGAAGTCTAATTCGCAGCGTTTGTCAGATGGAGCCTTGTCCTCTTCCTTGAATAGAGTTGTCAGTAACAAACGCAAGTTGCTACACCGTGTGTGGTGGGTAGGTACTGTGTAGCGTGTGCCTCGCAATTATGTATGTAGCTAGCTGCCACGTTTTTTACAGCTATCACCTTCTGGACTGCCGCGCAATTCTCCTTGGAGTTCAAGAGAAAGGTTCGACAAGCGGGTTCGAATTTCTCGGTTCAGTTCTGCTTTCTCGTCGTCGTCTAGGCCTTTCATGGTGCGAAAACTGCGGGCAAAGGAAACTTCCTGAAGAGGCGATTTCTTCTTGAGTTTGCTTTGCAGTAGTTCTGGAAAGACAGAACCGTCTATGACGTGATGCCACCACGCTTCCATCCTTACCAATTTCTGTGCACAATCGAAATCGGCGACTTTTCGTGTAGGTATTCCGTGACTGTTCGCTTCAAGTAAGGTTGAGCTCCACCTGTGTCTTCGTCATTCGGCACCGTGAAAGTCAGCAAATAAAACGACCACGCACTAGTGTGGGTAATTGTAGGCGTGTTTTCGGCTTCCATTTCAGTAATTGCTGAAAGATTTAGGCACCTTATCTAGGGTATGGTAGGTCGAGGAATTGGAAAGCTCATCACCAAGCATCACCCTGGGCAAAAGGCTCCAAAAACTTGGTCAATTTCTTCAAGATTTCTCCTCATGGTCTTCACGAGACCATCATAGTCGCCCTCCAGTCAGGGCCTGCTGATGTCATCCCACCCCTCCTAAAGTGAGTTGACTTAACAGTACAGTGGAAGCCGAGCAAGCACTGTAACATAAGATGGATATATGTACCTTAAACAGACTGGAAGCAAAGGTACAGCGTCGCCCATCTTGTTTTGACTTCCTGTATTAGCTTTCTGCTGAGCAGTTGCATAGTACCGCTGTTTTTGAAATAGCCCACAATAGATTTTAAAATTACGGGACAGTAGTCGGTTCGGTGGTAATTGGTAGGATAAGCAAGTCGCCCTTATACAAGAAATCTTTTTCTTGCCTGGGACAATTTCCTGTTTCACTCGCTCTGCTGTGTCATCTTGTTGCGACCCTTCAACCCTTTTTGACTTGGCAATATCTTTAAAACATTCACCGTTCGATTTGCGTGCCGTGTTTGGCCCAACAGCATCGCGCTTTCCAGCAGCATAGGCAAAGTGTAGCCTTACCCAATTTTGTTGTCAAAAACTATTAAAAACAAGTTTGTAATAATGGATGCACACCCTTATCCCTGTCGCGAAGGTCCGCTCGAATCCCTCGCCTTCCACAATGGCAAATGGTCGCAAATCGCGCGCAACAAGCTCTATGCAGCCGTCGGTAAGCTGGGCCTTGTTAGAAGAGGAAAAGCTCGGAACATGGGAGAGGCTTGTCCATGGCGAAGAAATTGTTGATGCTCGACTGTCCTGGCGCTGCAGAACTCGTATCAGGCTTCCAACCTTCTTGCAACCTCTCGCCATTGTTACAGTGCCGGTTCAAAACGCCTTGTCCCTCCATTGGGGCGTTTCACCATTATGGCGCTGCAGTTTCGGCACTGTACAAAGGGAATTCTCTTTCTGTCTTGGCGAACCAACAGATTAAAGCTAGCCTCTAGCTTTACTAGATTAGTTATACTAGTTATGGGTAAGCTAGAAGTTATGGCATCTGTATACAGTAAGTACCTCAGCCAGCTTGAGAAACGTAGAAAAGATTTCTGAATGGCTCTTTCTCCATTCTCCTGCTACTAGTGGGCGTACCAGCCAATACCGTCCCATCCTTCAACAGCTTCGACACATTCAACTGAGATATTTCCTTCTCATCCGGGGTTTGCATTTACGTCCTCTTTAAGAGTTGTCAGACATTGTAAATTACTCCAAGGCTCTTCAGGCGAAGCTGTCACTCCTAAAACAAATGCAGCAGATTAACTCCATGAGTACTTTAACGGCGGACGAGATATTTAATAGTGTGCTTTGCAGCCTGATGAGATGGCATCAATATGATATGGATCAGCAGGGCCAGGGTTGACTGGGAGAGTTAGCAATACGTAACTGAGCGTTAGACATATAACGTATTGCTAAACAGCAAATCGGCCCTAACTCGCCCGTCTTACGTTCTAGAGCGGCATTCGTTCGACCGTTTGAAAGCTTACGTTGAGGCAGTTGTTGAGCGGTCATTCTGAAGAAATACTTTTGTTTTTTAAACCTTTGTCTACCAACAAGTTTGTCTGCTAAAAAAATTAATCCTGGACGATCCCGATGTTGCGTCGCAACAACCGCTCAGAAATGCATGTGTCTTGCTCAAAAAAATAATCTCCCGGGCGATCCCAATGTTGCCTTGCAAGAACCCCTCAGAAAGGAGCGTGCCAGAAGTAGCGCATGAATAGTGGACCCGGGCGGGCGCGCGTCACATCGGAAAGGTTTCGAAATACTTTACAAAAGTATCCACTCTTCTGCTCTTCCACTTTAAAACACTCACAAACCACTCTGTATTAATAAAACAACTCAACTTTTTTAAAACAGCTTGTTGAAAAAAATAAAAACGTTGGATCTCGTCCTCATTACCAAAGATGCAGTCTTTTTAAGCTCTGAGAGAGGATGTGGTTTTGTGAAGCAAAACAAATGATGGATGTAGTCTTGAAAAACTGGAAAATTCGAAGATGTAGTCTGAATTTCAGGGAGGGGGACCGGGGGGGGGGGGGACCTGGGGGTCAGGGGGGAGGCAGTTAAGGAGTATACAGTATGTATGTATAGCACCGCAGGCGAAAATGTTTGCTATTTATAACGCCACAGGCGAAATTTTGTGCTATTCTAAAGCGCCGCAGGGGGATATTTGTCCCGATTCTTCCCCTATGGCTACGCCACTGACTGAAACCCCACACAAAAACCACACTCACGGAATTCATGGCTGCGGGTGCAGCAGGTGCACGGGCACTTGTTGCGCCTTCGCGGTAGAAGCCGAGCTGAGTCGAGGCCGGATCCTATGGCGCAGTCGATGGTGGCGGGGGCTGACCCGTTGCTGAGAACGATCTCGGGGTCGCTCATTTGGTCCACTAGGCACTCGTTGATCTGCTGGAAGCCCTCGTTGTCCTAGACAGAGAAACAGGCTCTATTGTTCTGTGGTGTCACAATTCACAAATTTGTTTCTTAATTCGGTGAGCTTTGCCAAAGATGAGGCAAAACAATTCCTTTAAAAGTGCCAACAGCCACACTTTTCGCTCACTTCTGATCCAAACGGTACTAAAATGACTCGAAACTGCTCAAAAGATTTCGCGCATTTGCGCCTCGCTCGCCATTTTCGCTTCGCGTTGCTGAAGTCGATTCTCGCCACTTTACACATTATACCTGTATATGCATCAATTACCGTAGTACCTCTAGTCTGGCGGAGCTAATAGACTCTGTGGGCGAGTCAGGCCTGTCGCTGAGTCCATCAGCGCTGTCCCTCTGGCCGTCGACCCTCTGCAGAACCTCCAGATATTGTATGTAGTCTCTGAAAGTGAACACATTTCTCTCACCACAATCAGAAAATTCTCTCACTTTTTACCTGGCAAAGTATGTATGAGGATTGCTACGTTCCAGAGAGGACACCTACAGTACTGTACTGTACGCATATGCATACGATACGGTCGCTGGTGTTACATGGTACACATGGACGGTGGTCTCGGCCACAATGGTTACTCAAGGCTGGTCCCATCCCGTTTTGTTCTCTCGCTTTTACATCATTCATTTTCTAGGTACCTACCTACAATACCCTACATAGCAGTAGTGCAGAAGTCTCACTTGATGTCCACATCCTCCTGTCCCATGTCCCTCAAGTCCTGGTGATGGCTGGCAGAAATGCTCCTTGTCCTTCCCACCCTGTTGTGCAGGCGACCCTCCAACAGGCCCCCTGTGATGCGCGAGCTGGTCTGAAGTGGAATTAGTGCACTGCACACACAGTTTGACATTTGCAAAAAATAGAATCTTCTCACCTCCTCAAACTCTCTGAGCATCTCGTTCTGTTTGCGCACGTTGCTGGGCTTGACCCGAGAGAGCACCCCAGCCTCCTCCTCTTCTTCAGAGGCCTTGCGCTCCGCTGTAAAAGTACATACATAAGAGGACAAGATGAAGTAAGGTACAGTGAACGACAAAGGGTTCGACGTGGAGTGACAAAAGTGTGATGACACTACTTGGTGTGCGGTCGCAATCTCGATGTCTGTCACAGTCGTGAAAGAGCCAAGCAAGACGACAATTTTGACGTGCAGTCGCGAAAGTTGGAGGACAATTAATTGTGCATGCGGTCGCAAAAATGTTCAAATTTCGACGTGTAGCCGCAAAAGTTAGGAGAACACTACATCTCTTGCAGTCACAAAAGCGAGAGGACCCAACGCCACTTCAAATTCAAATTTGAAACTCGCCTCCAGTAACGACGGGTTCCTCCTCCTCCTCTATGAGGGGGTGACTCTTGGGGGAACCCACGATTGGAGGGGGCTCCACTCCCCCCTCCCCCAACTGCCCCCTGGAGGAGCGGACATCTTGTGACGGGGCACTTTTCGGGCGGCCGCCACCGCTATGCGATCAGTGATCGAAGTGTACTCGTCGCTTCGGCGGAATCTGAAAATTCGAAATTTTGAAAACTCACATAAGATTATTACAACAAGCTGTTTTAAAAAAAGTTGAGTTGTTTTATTAATATACCCAGAGTGGTTTGTGAGTGTCTTAAAGTGGAAGAGTAAAAGAGTGGATACTTTTGTAAAGTATTTCAAAGCCTTTCCGATATGACGCGCGCCCGCCCGGAGTCCACTATTCATGCGCTACTTCTGACACGCTCCTTTCTGAGGGGTTCTTGCAGGGCAACATTGGGATCGCCCGGGATTATTTTTTGAGCAAGACACACGCATTTCTGAGCGGTTGTTGCAGGGCAACATTGGGATCGCCCGGGATTAATTTTTTTAGCAGACAAAGTTGTTCGTAAGACAAGGGTTTAAAAAAACTAAAATATTTCTTTAGGAATGAGTGTTCAACAACTACCTCAACGTAAGCTTTCAAACGGTCGAACGAATGCCGCTCTACAACGTACATACATACATAAGACGAGCGAGGTACATAGGGCCGCTGTTTAAACGTTTGGGTTACTGTAGATCGCGATATTCAAACTTTTGAGTTTCGACCAATAGAAGAACAAATGATCAGTGAGTCAAGAGCTATCCAGCAACTCAAGATCGTCTCTCTACGACGCACGCTGAGCGAGTTAGAGCGATTTCTATGCTAGAAACTCGAGAATGTCGTTTTTCGTGGTGCGTGTTTGCGTAATTGACAAAATTTTTACGCCAAGTGAAAGGGCACGTCGAGACCTTTTAGTTGACCTATCGCACACCGCTCTCGGGACGGGAAACTCTAAGAAAGTCCCTCCCTCAGGTATACCTCTGTGGGGTCAGAGAAGAGGGGTTCGTTCTCGGTTGCGGCCGGCGCGGAGGGTGGGGGGGGGGGGGGGACTCGGCGGTTAGGCGGCCGCCGCCCAGCCAGAAATGATCAACATAGAGGGAAGAGGGCAAACGGAAGAGGGCTCTATCAGGGACCTCTGTATACTATAGAGCAACGGGACGGGAAAGTGAGCGCGCGCGCAATACCTCTGTGGGGTCAGAGACTGAAGTATGTAGGTGCGCTGTTAGATGTGTTTTTGTGTAGGATTATTATTTCCATTTTAGAATTGCGGTGGTTAGTTTGTACTCTGCAGCTGCGAGAAATACACATTTGTACAGCAGACAAGTTATAGAAAGACTACAGTAAACCCCAGACCCTAAAATTGCGATGCCTGAAATAAATTTAGTTCTAGAGGTCCCTGGCTCTATACAGAGGTCCCTGAAAGAGAGAAGGGCCGCAAAGTCGTTTATCGCCTAGGGTACCGAGGCGCGCCTGCCCGCCCCCCCCCCCCCCCGCCCGCGCGCGCAACGGCCCTTGAGGGATTAGCGCCGCGCGCCGCCGCCACCACCCCGCCTCAACAATGGGCGCGGGTGGGCGAGCGGCTCAGATCCAAGGGGAGCGGCCTCCATCGACGCTGAATCGACGCCTGTCAACGCGCGTCGATGGATCGTCGACTGATCGAATTTTATGGCCAACTAGAGTCTATAGCCCGTGGATAACTCATTGCAGCTTCAGAGACCGATGTCGCGAAGCTGACGCGCTGCAGCTTCAGAGACCGATGTTGCGCAGCGGACGTGCTGCAGCTTCAGTGGCCGATGTCGCGCAGCTGACGCGCTGCAGCCTCTCGCGCAACTCACGCGCTGCAGAACATGGCCCTACTGTCATGGCGCATCCAAGTGTTGTCAAAATGTTGTCTCACTTGGTGCTGAACCTATCTATGGCTGCTCGCAGTGTAGATTGTGTATGTACGCGCGCGGCTTCACTTCAGCTCGGGACGGCCCGCTGGTATTGTAGAGTGAAGAGCGTCCACGTCCACCCTCCCCTATAGCAGCATATAATCAATAGTCTGACGTCACCGGCGTTTCGCGACACAGGCGTTCGCTCGTGCGACGCGCACTCATTGGACGGATGCGTGCTCGCGACGCACGGTGATTGGATAGACGAAATACGTCATCCGACAGGCGGCGCAGCAGTCGCTCGACCGAATTTAGGCGGCGGCCAAAGACCAAACTTCCGCCAGATGGTCCCGGGTGGAAGGCGGTTCTTTTCGTGTATAGATGTCCGGGATCCATCGCCGCTGTCGAAAGTTATCGTGTTCACAGACAAACAGACAACGCGAGATTAGTATAGAGGATACTGTATGTAGTTGAACACAGAGACTGTGTTGTCACCTTGAGCGCCTCGTAGGCAGCCGGCTCGAAGTCGAAGTTCCACTGTGCCGTCCCCATTGGGCCCAGTGGGTTTGCGTCCTGCGCGTTGTCAGCGGCTATGGCGTCTCGCAGTAGCGTGAAGGCCTTGACGTACATACTAGGTGGCGCGCTCCTTCGACTTCAGCAACATCATGGCGCAGGGAACCGCCTCACTTTCAACGAAACCATGGATTGTGTACAGTTGTTCAAATCCCGCAGGTCACAAATGAGGTAGCTCGAATTCAATTCTCGAATCTCGGCTCTGTAACGTCCCAATACATACATATCGGCTGGTATTTTAGGGCGCTTTTAATTTAATTCAAGAACGCTTAGAAAATATACATTGCGCGTTTAAAACTGAACATTCCGCTTTTCTTCATAGCATCCGGAAATATGACATCGCGCTTTTAAAAATGAACAATGCGCTTTTAAAAATGAACAATGCGCTTTTAACTTGAACATGCCGCTTTTGACAGCAGCTGGACCGAAAATTGCACAAACCGCTTTTGAATTGAACAAGCCGCTTTTAAAATTGAACAAACCGCTTTTAACGCCCTGCTGCGTCGCGCACGGCATTGTCGCAACGTGACGTCGACGCGAACCACCCCAATTGCTAGGGAAAGTTTGTCGGCGTGGCCATAGGCTAATAGGCTTCAAAGTGCAAGTTGTTGCGACTTGCGAGCGCTAGCAGGGAAGGGGCACAGCCGGCCTAAGCAGGAGGCTAAGTACATATATGGGGGAGTGAGCACTCCACCTACCGTTTGCACTAAAACTCGGCCGGCGTCGCGCATGGCGGGACTCAGCTGAGGCTTAGCGCGACCACCAACTTCAGGGCGCGCTCCGCGCGCCCTGAAGTCGGTCACCGGTCGCGTTAAGCCTAAGCTTCGACCCGCCAGACTGCGACGCCGACTGACGCTTGTGCACTGTGGGCGCAGGGCGAGCCTAAGCAAAGCCTGCTTTGAAAGGAATATTCTGTGTCCGAAAGAAATATAACTGAATTAAAAATGTAATTTATAAAAGAATGTTAAATGAATTGTAAATGCTCATTCGGGCATTTTTCTGGACCTTTGTCTCACAGTAGCAGAATTTAAAGCGCATTGTTCAAAATGAAAAGCGCATTGTTCAAAATGAAAAGCGCTTTGTTCAAAATGAAAAGCGCTTTGTTCAAAATGAAAAGCGCATTAAGCGCTTTGTTCAAAATGAAAAGCTGCTCCTTTTTTGCGTTCTTAAAAGCGCATTGTCCTCTCTACTAATCGCGCGCTGTCTGTCACTCTGTCTGTGTGTCTTTGACCTTTTTCTCTTCTTATCGCGCGCTGTCTGTCACTCTGTCTGTGTGTCTTTGAACACGATATCTCTCGACCGCGGCCGCGGATCCCGAAGATCTGGCTTAAACGAACCGCCTTCCTCCAAGGATGAAAACGTCCTAGTCTGGTCTTTGGCCGCCGTCTAAATTCGGTCGATCGACTGCCGCGCCGCCTGTCGGATGACGTACATATTTCGTCTATCCAATCACCGTGCGTCGCGAGCACGCACCGGTCCAATGAGTGCGCGTCGCACGAGCAAACCCCTATGTCGCGAAACGCCGGTGACGTCAGACTATTGATTATATGCTGCTATAGGGGAGGGTCGACGCTCTTCACATACCAGCGGGCCGTCCCGCGCTGAAGCAAAGCCGCGCGCCTACACAATCTACACTGCGAGCAGCAGTGCAGCCTGCGCACAGTGCACAGTCTACATTCAGAACCCCCATACACAGTCCCCGGTGACGGCCAGTGTTGCCTGCGTACATATAGTGCTGAGTTTGAGGCAGAGGTTCAGCACCAAGTGAGACAACATTTTGACAACACTTGGATACGCAATGACAGTAGGGCCATGTTCTCCAGCGCGTGAGTTGCGCGACAACGGGCTGCGAGTATCCGATCCTCGAACGCTTGAGTTGCGCGACAACGGTCTCTGAGTATCCGCTCGAACACGTGAGTTGCGCGACGACGGGCGAGCAGTCTGCGCAAAGCGACTCCGAGACCAGCAATCCCGAACCATTGTCAGAAGCTGCAGCGCGTCCGTCAGCTGCGCGACATCGGTCTCTGAAGCTGCAGCGCGGCAGCTGCGCGACATCGGTCTCTGAAGCTGCAGCTCCTCTCTACTAATCGCGCGCTGTCTGTCACTCTGTCTGTGTGTCTTTGACCTCTCTCTCTACTAATCGCGCGCTGTCTGTCACTCTGTCTGTGTGTCTTTGAACACGATATCTCTCGACCGCGGCCGCGGATCCCGAGGATCTATGGCTTAAACGAACCGCCTTCCTCCAAGGATGAAAACGTCCTATTTTGGTCTTTGGCCGCCGCCTAAATTCGGTCGATCGACTGCCGCGCCGCCTGTCGGAGGACGTATTTCGTCTATCCAATCACCGTGCGTCGCGAGCACGCACCGGTCCAATGAGTGCGCGTCGCACGAGCAAACGCCTACCTATGTCGCGAAACGCCGGTGACGTCAGACTATTGATTATATGCTGCTATAGGGGAGGGTCGACGCTCTTCACTCTACAATACCAGCGGGCCGTCCCGCGCTGAAGCAAAGCCGCGCGCGTACACAATCTACACTGCGAGCAGCCATAGATAGTCCGCGACCAGTGCAGCCTGCGCACAGTGCACAGTCTACATTCAGAACCGCCATACACAGTCCGCGGTGACGGCCAGTGTTGCCTGGGTACCTATAGTGCTGAGTTTGCGAGACAGAGGTTCAGCACCAAGTGAGACAACATTTTGACAACACTTGGATACGCAATGACAGTAGGGCCATGTTCTCCAGCGCGTGAGTTGCGCGACAACGGGCTGCGAGTATCCGATCCTCGAACGCTTGAGTTGCGCGACAACGGTCTCTGAGTATCCGCTCGAACACGTGAGTTGCGCGACGACGGGCGAGCAGTCTGCGCAAAGCGACTCGGAGACCAGCAATCCCGAACCATTGTCAGAAGCTGCAGCGCGTCCGTCAGCTGCGCGACATCGGTCTCTGAAGCTGCAGCGCGGCAGCTGCGCGACAAACACTTTGCAGTGTCACCATTCACAAAGAGTTGTCGTTGTGAGACTCCAAAGTGTATTCGCAGGCAGTGCGTGCGCTGGCAGGGGCACTGTATCAAACTACTCTGTATCTATGTCAAATGAGTTTTGATCTATCTGAAATCTCCTACGGGCTAAACCCAAGCGTCTACTGTGTATTTACAGGCACGGGAGATGGTACAATCCTAAATGTAGGCACTGGCAGGCGCACAAGGTCGAATGACTTGAGATCTATCTGAAATGTCCTATTGGCTAAACCCAAATGTCTACAGGCTAAACCCAAGCATCTATTGTGTATACCTATCTGAAATGTCCTATGGGCTAAACCCAAGTGACTATGGGCTAAAACCCAAATGTCTATTGTGTATTTACAGGCATGGGAGTTGGTGCAATCCTAAACATAGGCACTGGCAGGGGCACAGGGTCTAATGACTTAAGATCTAACTGTAATGCGCAGTGCGCTGAATTCAATGATTGCATTATCTCCTTCATGCTCTGCATGTTACCCATGTGCTATTGACCATAGAGATTCACCTACGGGCTAAACACTCTAGTCCAATATACTAAGCGGCAAAACTCTGTCCGTTTGTCTGTTTGTGTGTGAACGCCATAACTCTAGCCACAGTTGACAGATCGTGATGATCCAAACATCAAACTGACCGTCATAACATGTAGTTTTGCACCTCCTATTTTAGAACTTTGACCGATGACTAAATTCCACAATATTTCGCAAATATCGACTGCACCAGTACATTCTGACTGCAAAAGGCACCACACTCTGTGATTGACACTTGATTTCGCACCAACAGCGCTATACAGTGTCACCATTCATGACAGAGTTGTCGTTGTGAGACTCCAAAGTGTATTTGCAGGCACTGCATGCGCTGGCAGGGGCACAGCATCAAACTGCTTTGGATCTATGTCAAATGTCTTTAGATCTATCTGAAATCTCCTATGGGCTAACCCCAAATCTCTACGGACGAAACCCGAGTGTCTATTGTGTATTTACAGGCACGGGAGCTGGCGCAAGCATAAATGCAGGCACTGGCAAGGGCACAGTGTCAAATGACTTGAGATCTATCTGAAATGCCCTATTGGCTAAACCCAAATGTCTACGGGCTAAAGCCAAGTGTCTATTGTGTATTTGCAGGCACGGGAGCTGGTGCGAGCCTAAATGTAGGCACTGGCAGGGGCACAGGGTCGAATTACTTGAGATCTATTCAAAATGTCCTACGGGCTAAACACAATTGTCTATGGGTTGAATCCAATGCCATTGACCTTAGAGATTCTCCTACGGGCTAAAGGCACTAGTCCTATATACTAAGCGGCATAGAGTCTGTTTGTTTGTTTGTCTGTTTGTTTGTCTGTTAACACGATAACTCTTGACAGCGTTGACGGATCGCGATGATCTATACACCAAAAGAACCGTCGTGGTCTGTAGTTTTGCATCTCCTATTGTGGACATTGGCCGATGTCAACATTCCACAAAAATTGCAAAAATATCAACTGCACAGTACATTCTGAGCACTATGAAGTGACTGCATGCCACTTTAGTGGGCATTTCGCACTATTGTGTCACCATTCACTGCTGAGTTGTCGCTGTGAGACTCTGAGGTGTATTTAGAGGCAAGGGAGCAGGTGCGATGGTAAATGCAGGCACTGGCAAGGGCACATTGTCAAACGACCTTAGATCAATCTGAAAACACCTATGGGCTAAATGCAAGCATCTATGTGTTAAACTTAGTGTATTCTGGGGCATGGGAGCTGGTGCATCCCTAAACGCAGGCACTGGCATGGGCATAGTGTCAAGTGACTTGAGCTCTATCTGAAAAGTCCAATGGACTGTTGTGAGCAGCGGCTGTGCACCATGGGTCGATACATGTTGTGAGCAGTGGGTCACTGTGCACAACTCAATAGGCTTTAGACCATAGTGAATCACCTACGGGCTAAAGGCACTAGTCCTATATACTAAGCGCCATAGAGTCTGTTTGTCTGTTTGTCTGTTAACACGATAACTCTCGACAGCGTTGACGGATCGCGATGATCTATGGCTTAAACTGACCGTCGTGACATGTAGTTTTGCACCTCCTATTGTGGACTTTGGCCGATGACTAAATTCCACAATATTTCGCAAATATCGGCTGCGCCAGTACATTCTGAGCAGAGAAGGTGCCGCACACTGCGATTGACGTTTGATTTCGCGCCAAAAGCAGTATACAGTGTCACCATTCATGACAGAGTTGTCGTTGTGAGACTCCAAAGTGTATTTGCAGGCACTGCATGCACTGGCAGGGGCACAGCATCAAACTGCTTTGGATCTATGTCAAATGTCTTTAGATCTATCTGAAATTTCCTACGGGCTAACTACAAATGTCTATGGACTAAACCCAAGAGTCTATTGCGTATTTACAGGCACAGGAGCTGGCGCAAGCATAAATGTAGGCACTGGCAGGGGCACAGTGTCGAATGACTTGAGATCTATCTGAAATGTCCTATTGGCTAAGCCCAAATGTCTATGGGCTAAAGCCAAGTGTCTCCTGTGTATTTGCAGGCACGGGAGCTGGTGAGAGCCTAAATGTAGGCACTGGCAGGGGCACAGTGTCAAACGGCTTGAGATCTATCTAAAATGTCCTACGGGCTAAACACAATTGCATGCAGGCTAAACACAAGTGTCAATTGTGTATTTACAGGCACGGGAGCCGATCCTAAATATAGGCTGGCAGGGGGACAGGATCGAATGACTTGAGATCTATCCGAAATGTCCTACGGGCTAAACACAATTGTCCATGGGCTGAACCCAATGCCATTGACCATAGAGATTCTCCCACGGGCTAAAGGCTCTAGTCACATTACTATGCCAGCTAGGTGTTTTGTCTGAGTACGCTTGCCTCCCTAGCACTTCGCCACGCGACGCTTCACATCCCTCTATACTAATCTCGCGATCTCTGTCTGTTTGTTTAATCTCGCGATCTCTGTCTGTTTGTTTGTTTGTTTGTTTGTCTGTCTGAACGATAACTCCGGACTTCGGACACGGATCCCGGCGATCCCGGGTCGAAAAGAACCGCCTTCCGACGGGGAAGCGACCAGTTTTGGTTTCGTCTTCGGCCGCCGCCGAAATCGTCCGAATTTGGGCAAATATCCGCTGCGCGGTACATCGTGCGCGGTTTGAATTCGCGCCGTACAGTAAGAACACAAGTTGGTCTCCACACGCTTTCCGTTGCTTCGGAACAGCTTTCGCGGTTGTTCGCTGTGAGACCCAATTTGATAACAATATGCTCTACACACTGTCAAAGCACCATCAACACGGGGTTTCGTATTCTGACCAAGAACGGCGCAGCGTGAGCTGCGCGACATCGGTGTTTGAAGCTGCACCGCGTCAGCTGCGCGACATCGGTCTCTGAAGCTGCAGCGCGTCAGCTGCGCGACATCGGTCTCTGAAGCTGCAGCACGTCAGCTACGCGACATCGGTCTCTGAAGCTGTAGCGCGTCAGCTGCACGACATCGGTATCTGAAGCTGCAGCGCGTCAGCTGCACGACATCGGTCTCTGAAGCTGCAGCGCGTCAGCTGCGCGACATCGGTCTCTGAAGCTGCAGCGCGTCAGCTGCACGACATCGGTCTCTGAAGCTGCAGCGCGTCAGCTGCGCGACATCGGTCTCTGAAGCTGCAGCGCGTCACCTGCGCGACATCGGTCTCTGAAGCTGCAGCGCGTCAGCTGCGCGACATCGGTCTCTGAAGCTGCAGCGCGTCAGCTGCGCGACATCGGTCTCTGAAGCTGCAGCGCGTCAGCTGCGCGACATCGGTCTCTGAAGCTGCAGCACGTCAGCTGCGCGACATCGGTCTCTGAAGCTGCAATGCGTTATCGACGGGCTATAGACCCTAGTCACATTACTATGCCAGCTAGGTGTTTTCACATTACTATGCCAGCTTGGTGTTTTGTCTGAGTACGCTTGCCTCCCTAGCACTTCGCCACGCGACGCTTCAGCATGCGCTTGCCTCGCTAGCACTTCGCCACGCGACGCTTCAGCACGCACGCGCTAGGAAGCCAGCAGGACGCCAGCGGCGTCCCGCAGAGAAGCTGGCTCGCTTCGATCGATCGACCGCAGAGAATGCAATCCCTGCACGGCCAGCGTCGCCTGTTGCTGCCTGCCTTCAACGCAGGCTTTGCCTGAACAGTACGGCAATGAACCGTGCCAGAGCCTTGCAAAGGCGAACAGTGCGGCAGTGCGCGGTACAGCAGAGAACCTTGCAATGTGCAATTGCAACAGAGCCGAACAGTACGACAATGCTCGCGCAGGCAATTCAAGCCGCTTTAGCGACTACCTTCGCTTGCAACAGGCCCGATCTTGCAACAGGACAATCGGCCCGCTCTCTAGCATTTGTTTTGCACGCCGCTTTGTAAGGCGCGTTCGTGAGGCAGTCAGCGCCATTAGCTTTCTACATTACTATGCCAGCTAGGTGTTTTGTCTGAGTACGCTTGCCTCCCTAGCACCCGCAGACGCTTCAGCACGCACGCGCTAGGAAGCCAGCAGGACGCCAGCGGCGTCCCGCAGAGAAGCTGGCTCGCTTCGATCGATCGACCGCAGAGAATCAATCCCTGCACGGCCAGCGTCGCCTGTTGCTGCCTGCCTTCAACGCAGGCTTTGCCTGAACAGTACCTACAATGTACGGCAATGCACCGTGCCAGAGCCTTGCAAAAGCGAACAGTGCGGCAGTGCGCGGTACAGCAGAGAACCTTGCAATGTGCAATTGCAACAGAGCCGAACAGTAGGACAATGCTCGCGCAGGCAATTCAAGCCGCTTTAGCGACTATTTCGCTTGCAACAGGACCGATCTTGCAACAGGACAATCGGCCCGCTCTCTAGCATTTGTTTTGCACGCCGCTTTGTAAGGCGCGTTCGTGAGGCAGTCAGCGCCATTAGCTTTCTATACATTACTATGCCAGCTAGGTGTTTTGTCTGAGCACGCTTGCCTCCCTAGCACTTCGCCATCTACATTACTATGCCAGTCGGTGTTTTGTCTGAGTACCTACGCTTGCCTCCCTAGCACTTCGCCACGCGACGCTTCAGCATGCGCTTGCCTCGCTAGCACTTCGCCAGCGACGCTTCAGCATGCGCTTGCCTCGCTAGCACTTCGCCACGCGACGCTTCAGCACGCACGCGCTAGGAAGCCAGCAGGACGCCAGCGGCGTCCCGCAGAGAAGCTGGCTCGCTTCGATCGATCGACCGCAGAGAATCAATCCCTGCACGGCCAGCGTCGCCTGTTGCTGCCTGCCTTCAACGCAGGCTTTGCCTGAACAGTACGGCAATGCACCGTGCCAGAGCCTTGCAAAAGCGAGCAGTGCGGCAGTGCGCGGTACAGCAGAGAACCTTGCAATGTGCAATTGCAACAGAGCCGAACAGTACGACAATGCTCGCGCAGACAATTCAGGCCGCTTTAGCGACTATTTCGCTTGCAACAGGACCGATCTTGCAACAGGACAATCGGCCCGCTCTCTAGCATTTGTTTTGCACGCCGCTTTGTAAGGCGCGTTCGTGAGGCAGTCAGCGCCATTTTATCAAGTCACGTGCGACAGATTCTAGGGAGAGCAAGGAAAATGCACCGTGACTTGTGATAAATCGACTGTGAATCGACGTATTCTCGACAGGCTTTCTCTCGAACGAAGGAAACTACAATGCGACGCCAGACTCGACCAACTACGACGACGAATTGACTACT
Organism: Linhomoeus sp. GSCO2_2; assembly: GCA_030248115.1. Classification (NCBI taxonomy): domain Eukaryota; kingdom Metazoa; phylum Nematoda; class Chromadorea; order Monhysterida; family Linhomoeidae; genus Linhomoeus; species Linhomoeus sp. GSCO2_2. The sequence goes on from JASAMZ010010829.1 coordinate 42,323, forward strand.
AGAAGCGACGCACGACCGACCGACGACCGAGAATTACGACAGGGAAAGGCGCGCGCTTCCGACCACACACAACAAAGAAGAGGAAATAAAATGAGTCGCTCTGTATCCCGACTGAAAACAAACATGTTGGAATCGCTCCTATAAGCCACACTAGCGACGACTGCCTATACCGTATCTTTTATGCTCGCTGCCTATAACATAACGAAAAGCGCGGTCGTTCAAATTCGAATTATCGACAAAACTTCGGACATAAATGTACGGTAGCACGCTCGTTCAAACGCAATAAATCAAACGGTATCACGCGGCGACGCGACACTCCCGGCCGAAAACAAACGAGCGCGACAAACAACAGCAGAGGCGACTACGACGCAACAACAATAACAAACGAACAAAAACACTCAAAGCAGGACGAGGCTTGACCGGTGACCGGAAGTAGAGGGGCTAGGCCGGGGATGGATCCAGAAGGGGAGGAAAAGTCCACTTGAAGGGACGGTGGCACCGGGGGAAAAGTTCCACAGATCCACATGGCAGAGTAGCGCTCGAAGGGGTTGCTGACCAGTAGATGGTCCGGTGGAAACCAGGAGGGGAGCTGCCATAGAATGACCCATGTCCAACCCAGTGGTAGAGGGGGAACCCGCCGAAGGAACGGGACCAGAAGCAGAGACGACCACAGGGAATTCAGGGACGACCAACGGGGAATGCAGCAGGAGTGCTGAAGACTGGGCAAGGGCCACCAAAAGCCAAGAAACTTTCAACGCGCGAATCTACTCTTTTGATGAGCGTGTGTACTACATATGTGCGTTCACGTAGGACTAAGATGCGGAGTAATCACGTGAAGGCGAGCAACGACTGCACAACGACCGTCAAAAGTTTCAGCGACGAAAGAAGCTGCGACAACGACGACTGTTTGTGCGGCGACGAGTACTTGTGTGCGACAACGATTTCGGCTCAAAGGAGCCGTCCTCCCGACAAGACGACGGCTTAGGCGACGGTTTCGACTTAGGCGAATTCAACAACTCCGACTCTGGCTTAACCGATTTCGACGCGCAACTATTTTGTGCACACTGCTTTCAGTTCAACGACTGAACAACTGCGACGGATGAATCGACTGAGTCTACCGACTTCGACGCGCGAGGGTCCTCTGTTTTAGCGACTGCAACATGAGACACGAGAGCTACAACAGAATTGTCAGAGGGCGCTTTCTTAGACGACATACGATTCTCAGTAGCGCTCGCAGCGTAATTACTTGAATCACTACCAGCTGCGCAACGCGTAACGTGTACTAGAGCACTGACTGTCGACAACGGAGGGGGAGCAGGGAGCGCTTCGCTTTGCTCAGCTTCAGTATCACTATCCGACAGATGACGACTGCGCTGTTGAGTCTGCGAGCCAGATTCACGGAACAAATCGAAGCATATGCTAGTATGGTGTCTTCTCTGACAAAGCTCGCAACACGACTGGCTACCACACTGCGCAATGAAGTGATCCGACCCTAAGCAACTTAGGCACAAACGGAGGTGGCGAATGACGGCGTTTCTTTCTTGCGCCGTAGGGTACTCTGTGCAATTAATCTCGGTGTGTTCGCCATCACAGTAAGCGCAATACAGGTCACTCGAAACTGCGGCAAAGGCAGCGGAAGGAGGTGGCGGAGAAACTCGATGACCACCGTAACTCTGCGCTGAGGGGATTTGCGACGAAGCGTGCGCAGTAGGATCGGACGACTGCTCACCCTTTGAGCTCAACAAGTAAAGGTCCTGATACTGTCTGTCCAGTGTGCGACCTATCTCTGCCAACTGCTCAAATGATGTGTTGTCGTCGCACTTAGAAACTAGATCTCTACTGTAGAGTGCGTTAGAGCCCATGAGTAATAGGTGCTTCTTCACAACGCTTGACGACAATGGCTCTAACTTCTCAGCACGACGAAGAAGCTCGGATAGACGCTCGCCGTACGAGTAGCTCGACTCGCCCTCTTGCTGCCTACACTCGAACAGTTCCATGTAGCGCATTGTGCGAGAGGAGGTGTCCTTGAAGTAGCCGCTCAGTTCTGCGACTAAGCTATCGTAGTCGTTTTGAACATCGTCAGTCTGCGACTGGGCGAAAGACAGTGCCGTTCCTAAGAGCTTGCGTTTGAGCCAGAAGAGTTTGGCGCGGGGCGAGTACCCAAACATTTCAGCGCATTCAGCGAATGACCGCAACCATACCGAGAAATCTGCGCTATTTCCTTCCTCAGTTTCGCCCGAGAAACAATCGACTGGCGGCTCCTTCTGATCGACGCGCAGTTGGCGCTCTTCTCTATACAGAGGAATGCGCGGCGCATGTTGCATGGAGCTATAAGAGGAATCCACAGAGTCGTCAGCATTTTGCAACGGAAGGAGGCGCTCGAAAATTCGCTCTATCTGCTCAGACTGAGCCTTAGCTATAGATTCGATATGCTCGGACTGCGATTTCGCCATAGATTCGACCAATCGCTTAATCAAATCCGTCTGAGAGCTGAATTCCTGCAGAAGCCACCATATCAAGTCACGTGCGACAGATTCTAGGGAGAGCAAGGAAAATGCACCGTGACTTGTGATAAATCGACTGTGAATCGACGTATTCTCGACAGGCTTTCTCTCGAACGAAGGAAACTACAATGCGACGCCAGACTCGACCAACTACGACGACGAATTGACTACTAGAAGCGACGCACGACCGACCGACGACCGAGAATTACGACAGGGAAAGGCGCGCGCTTCCGACCACACACAACAAAGAAGAGGAAATAAAATGAGTCGCTCTGTATCCCGACTGAAAACAAACATGTTGGAATCGCTCCTATAAGCCACACTAGCGACGACTGCCTATACCGTATCTTTTATGCTCGCTGCCTATAACATAACGAAAAGCGCGGTCGTTCAAATTCGAATTATCGACAAAACTTCGGACATAAATGTACGGTAGCACGCTCGTTCAAACGCAATAAATCAAACGGTATCACGCGGCGACGCGACACTCCCGGCCGAAAACAAACGAGCGCGACAAACAACAGCAGAGGCGACTACGACGCAACAACGATAACAAACGAACAAAAACACTCAAAGCAGGACGAGGCTTGACCGGTGACCGGAAGTAGAGGGACTAGGCCGGGGATGGATCCAGAAGGGGAAAGGTCCACATGAAGGGACGGTGGCACCAGGGGCAAAGTTCCACAGATCCACATGGCAGAATAGAGCTCGAAGGGGTTGCTCCAGTAGATGGACCGGTGGAAACCAGGAGAGGAGCTGCCGTAGAAAGACCCATGTCCAACCCAGCCGTAGGAAGGGAACCAGCCGAAGGAACGGGACCAGAAGCAGAGACGACCATAGGGAATTCAGGGACGACCAATGGGGAATGCAGCAGGAGTGCTGAAGACTGGGCAAGGGCCACCAAAAGCCAAGAAACTTTCAACGCGCGAATCTACTCTTTTGATGAGCGTGTGTACTATGTGCGTTCACGTAGGACTAAGATGCGGAGGAATCACGTGAAGGGAGCAACGACTGCACAACGACCGTCAAAAGTTTCAGCGACGAAAGAAGCTGCGACAACGACGACTGTTTGTGCGGCGATGAGTACTTGTGCGACAACGATTTCGGCTCAAAGGAGCCGTCCTCCCGACAAGACGACGGCTTAGGCGACGGTTTCGACTTAGGCGAATTCAACAACTCCGACTCTGGCTTAACCGATTTCGACGCGCAACTATTTTGTGCAGGCACTGCTTTCAGTTCAACGACTGTACTATCTGGAACAACTGCGACGGATGAATTGACTGAGTCTACCGACTTCGACGCGCGAGGGTCCTCTGTTTTAGCGACTGCAACATGAGACACGAGAGCTACAACAGAATTGTCAGAGGGCGCTTTCTTAGACGACATACGATTCTCAGTAGCGCTCGCAGCGTAATTACTTGAATCACCACCAGCTGCGCAACGCGTAACGTGTACTAGAGCACTGACTGTCGACAACGGAGGGGGAGCAGGGAGCGCTTCGCTTTGCTCAGCTTCAGTATCACTATCCGACAGATGACGACTGCGCTGTTGAGTCTGCGAGCCAGATTCACGGAACAAATCGAAGCATATGCTAGTATGGTGTCTTCTCTGACAAAGCTCGCAACACGACTGGCTACCACACTGCGCAATGAAGTGATCCGACCCTAAGCAACTTAGGCACAAACGGAGGTGGCGAATGACGGCGTTTCTTTCTTGCGCCGTAGGGTACTCTGTGCAATTAATCTCGGTGTGTTCGCCATCACAGTAAGCGCAATACAGGTCACTCGAAACTGCGGCAAAGGCAGCGGAAGGAGGTGGCGGAGAAACTCGACGCCCACCGTAACTCTGCGCTGAGGGGATTTGCGACGACTCAGCGTGCGCAGTAGGATCGGACGACTGCTCACCCTTTGAGCTCAACAAGTAAAGGTCCTGATACTGTCTGTCCAGTGTGCGACCTATCTCTGCCAACTGCTCAAATGATGTGTTGTCGTCGCACTTAGAAACTAGATCTCTACTGTAGAGTGCGTTAGAGCCCATGAGTAATAGGTGCTTCTTCACAACGCTTGACGACAATGGCTCTAACTTCTCAGCACGACGAAGAAGCTCGGATAGACGCTCGCCGTACGGCTCGACTCGCCCTCTTGCTGCCTAC